>DWPA01001689.1:0-17744 GCA_018251375.1 Calpodes ethlius | reverse complement strand
ATGAAGGTGTTTGGTTTTTTGGTTTGCCTCGTTTTGTTGGTTTGGTTTTACTTACAATAGCTTGGCTTGGTTTTGTTTTCTTTAAATTGAATGCAATCGTGATGAACTGCAGGTACTGGAAGTAACGCTTGCTATGTGGAGAAGACTGAGAACTGCGAGCTGTTCGATGGAGAACCGGGGAAACCGGAGCTTCTCATTAATACGGAGTGGGGCGCGTTCGGCGACGATGGCGCTTTGGACTTCGTTCGGACCGAATTTGACCGCGAAGTCGATTCTAATTCGATCAACCCGGGCAAACAAATGTAAGTTGTCGTTCGGTACACTCTATTTTCCTTTTCAAATCATGACTCAATACCATACGTGTACAATAAAAGCGCATCGATACTGCAGCAGTCTTAATACAGAATTGTAAATGAACCAAATAGGCAGAAACTGAAACGTTTATAGCTTAGTCATTGGTATTAGTTTCACAGTACAGGCACTTTAACCTTTTTGTCATAGTCAACAGCTACTTTATATTATACTTAATGTAGGTGACTATGGAAATCTGCATACAGTTGCTAGCCTATCGACATTTTTTTTTAACTTTCTTTAGTTATATTAAATTTTTAAAATACTTTTATTTTATAAAACTTGAATGAAATCGTTGGCTATTTTATTACATAATAACGAATCTTATACTTTACTAAAAACTGTATTTTTTATATATCTTAGGTATTGACTAAAATGTAACGTTTCAGAGTCGCAGAATACCTTTGGCTCAGACTTAGATTTAATAGAGTAAATTATTAAAATCTAGCTGGAAAAATTTATGTTAGGAACTAGACTGGCCCTCACTATAACTATGCATTTACTCTAAATCAACTTACATGCACTTTGATTACGAATGTACCTAAATGCTGACAAGCTAATTAATACTTGATATTGTGTAAATAGTCTTAACAAAAAAAATATGATGACGAATATGATATTCACATAATGTTAAATTAATTATTGTCAAAGTTATAATGAAGTGGATTGACAAACATCGGTTCAAACATACATTTATGAATACAGATTCAGATTGACTTGACCCTTCCATTTTTTTTTGTGTTTTTTTTTTTATTTTATTCCAGTTCCACAGACGGTTCGTCCGTGCCTTTTTTTGCCTGTATTCCATTATGGTATTTTGCTTTTACTTATCTTTGCGTTTCCTTCCTTACAGTCAAGAGAAAATGATATCAGGCATGTACTTGGGTGAGTTGGTGCGATTAGCGCTGGCCAAGTTCACGCGAATGGGGCTGCTGTTCGGAGGGCGTGGCTCCGACCTGCTGTTCCAGCGAGGCAGCTTCTACACCAAATACGTGTCGGAAATCGAGTCTGACAAGCCTGGGGACTACACCACCTGTATGGAAGTCCTCGAGGAACTCGGTAAGTCAAACAGCTTATTTAAAATAGGTGCCTGAAAGTCAGCTATTTATAAAATTGTTCATTACTCATGAATCACGTTGAAGTGGATAAATATGGCGGTGACCCGATTTCTTTTAAAAATCTGAGCTATATTTATCGTTCGCAATACTTTTTCTTTTTTTATGTGACCGTATACAAAATAAGCAATTTACCGAGTCGAACCATTAACGAAGTGTAGAAATTAAACACGTTTTAGAAACAGCTATCAAAATAAAAAAAATTGGAACCAGTTTGAAATTAGTCAAATTATCTATATTAATTTCAGCATAGTACCTAATTAATATTTGCAAGTAGATACCACTATTTCGTGTCGTCTGACAATTAACAATTAAGTAGGTACGGCGATGAAATGTGAACTGCGGTAAAGTAATGTCACGTGTAATGATTATAGAAGGAAACATAACACCGCAGGGTAATTGCCTTAGACCGTTTATCTTACTGCATCAAGTAATTCCCCGCTAATTGTAACATAACCTAACGACGCGCGACGCAGTAGCTAAGAAGTGTACAGTAGCTAATAGTTATTTACACAATTGTGGTGGGAATATAGATCAGTCATTTTCTTTTTTCTACGGATATCAGATCAGAAAGATATCTTATAATCCATGCAACTATTTAAATCTTGGGGTTAGGACATTATCATCTTCGACTAAAAATGTATAAATGTGGTTAAAAAATATTAAAAATCGTAGCATAAACTGACCAGACAAGTGGGTAGTTATTTCAACAAAATTATCGCACTCTGAACAATACTTGTTTACGTTCCTAGCTCTTGTTAATAAAGTAGACTTAACAATAAGTATCTATTGTTCTTAGAATTAGCAGACATGTGTTTAACTATCACTTATCTAATTACTGTTTACATATAATTCGTAGGTACTTTGCCCTCACTGAACCGTTAATTATTATCTATCAAAGGGCCTGTTCACTAAACATTTGAACTGGAAAAGACACCACCGCATTGAGAAACTTTTCCTACTGGCAGCTAAAATCTAGTTGGTGGTGAAATATTATAAAAAAAAACCATTTTCCATCGATCATATTGGAATAAACAATTCACGATAAGCTACGCCTAGCCAGTAATGACGCTGACGTTACGTAAATCTTTACATGAGTTTGTTATGTAAGCATTGTTACTTCAGCACTGCTTATAAACCCGATTACTGCCAGCTATTGTAATGTAACGAGCGCCGCACGACACCATAGATAATGCTGAAATAAAAGAATGAATATTAAATGTACAGCAACCATTGTGATATATTCATAAAATATAATCTGCTGTAACATGTAGGTACGGATTTTGTGTTACTGTAATTATACAGATGTTGCAAAATGTATTCAATTATAAATTCTCCGTGTCATTTGTAAATTTTTCGCAACTCATTTGAGTATTGAATATAGTTTTAAATATTTATTCATTCATTTAAAGTTTTTACTTTATTTTCTGTAACCTGTCCTGTGGCACAATAAGAAATAAAAACACGTTCATAAAGAAATATAACAGATGCAGGCCGCTATAATATTTAGTAGACAGAGAAATGTTCGGAACCAGTTCCAAATTTAAATTGTTTCAAACCCGTTTAAAATTTAAATTAGTTGTTACCTTAATGCATCCTGTACAGTGTGCCGAATCTTGTTGACCTTTGAGTTATGTATAAAAAGGCCACACAATTCACTACGTTTACAAGTTTTAATGCACTACGAAAGTGAATTACGAATATTCATTATGTAACTACATATAAAGATAAATGTAATACAGAGAATTATCTATTGATTTACTATCTCCAACCGATGATCATTATCATTTAACGTAAAAACCGAAGGTAGACTCGATTTTTGAAAAACCTTTATTAATAAAATATGTTACTGAGCACCCTGAAACATATGTATCTGCAACAAGTCGACGAGTCAATTTATGGATCATTATAGGTAATTATTTGACATTAACTATACAAACGGAAAAATTAAATTTCGTAAAAAGTTTGAATTTTTTAAATGAATGATTTTCATAGTTTCTTGTTATATAGTTTTATTTTTCAAATTTTTATTTTATTTTTTATGTAAAATATCTTTTGGCAATTTGAAAAAATCAAGTTCACGTTCGATGCATTTATCAATTTCATTCCCCTTTCGTAACTTGCATTGAATGAAGTGATTTTTGAATAAGATACAACAAGAGAACTGGGAGAAGGACAGTAAAAGTTTAAATTAAATTAAACTTATAGAAGGAAATTCGTGGAGATATCTATTATATTCCCTGGAAACCTGCTTCGCTTGTTACCACCCTCCTACTTGTCGCTAAGCTGTATTGGGCTGTTGTACGCACACACGCACACATGTGTGTGATACAATCCTCTACGAATACGAGCAGTTCGACATGAAAGTTTTGTTAATACAATATTAGGCATGTTTTGAAATTAATTTGAGAACAGAAATTATTTATTGTTGTTTACAACAATAGCTCCTGCCAAGCAAAATGCACACTTGCAGATATGTATGTCGACATATTGTTTTTCTGTACTAGTGATAATAATACGTGAGTGCCAAATAATTATTGCAATTAGAGGCATAACACGTGCAAGTTTTCACACGTCGGAGTCTTTCTAACTGCTAGAACACCATTCTTTAGTCGCTTTTTTTATTAAGTACTTTCTTCAAATCAATGCTCGGATACCTAATTAAATCGTTCATAAATAATATAACTTAAATTATTATTATAAAATACTACTTATGAAGTGTCTTGCATACTTAAAGAATTTTTTCTTGTATCATTATCACGTCTAATTCTATTTTATAATCGATTTGATATGCACATGTGAATTAGTCTGTAACAGTTTTAAGAGTATTTTTATTGTTATAGTTAATATCTTAAAAAGTTTTAAATTGTATCCAATTAACTTAATCTTTAACCTTTTTTTCTCGATTTTGCGTTCATATCAAGTTAAAAAATTGTTTACATGATACACGTATCGTATTTTTTGTTTATTGAAATTACGAAAACTGTTTACGATTACAGAAAACCTTTCCGGTATCTTGTTATTACCAACATTTTAAAATGTTCCTAATAGTTACCTATGTCAGCGTGGTTATTATACCCTCCTGCTATATCTGCATTAAAGTTAGTTTTACGATTGGCTACAACAATTAACAATATAAGTTATATTAAAAATATATATTCCTATTAATTAGCGTGCTAAATTTGGCAATATCTGCGTAGTGTCATTCTTAACGCATTAGGACGTAAATATAGCAGTGACATTGCGAACACTTATGAATTGTAGTATAGAGATTGTACTATAACTGCGTCGATATCCGTATAGGTCTATCGCACGCGACGGACGCGGACATGGCGGGCGTGCGACACGTATGCGAGTGTGTGTCGCGACGCGCGGCGCACCTGGTGTCGGCCGGCATCGCGACGCTCCTCAACAAGATGAACGAACCGCGCGTCACCGTCGGCATCGACGGCTCCGTCTACCGCTTCCACCCGCACTTCCACACGCTCATGTGCGAGAAGATCGCCACGCTCGTCCGCCCCGGACTACAGGTATATATCTATATCATCCCTTTTTTAATCTACGGTTACTTATAACACTTTGCCCGTGGCAATGATACGTGTTGAAAATACGTACGAAAATACGTGTAAACATTGGACATATTTCAATCGCTATCCGCCTATGTATATTTTGTCACGAATAATAATAATATATCTGATGCAAAAAATGTAACCATTATTTCTTGTTTGTAAATAGTTTATAATGCCTGAAAACTTGAACAACACTTAACAAATACTAGGTTTTAAGAGAATATAATTATCCATTAAATTAACAGCCTTAAACGATAGGTATTCAATTAGCACAACTACATCTTATGAATTGTACATAATGATATCACAAATAAATATAATTTTAAAAGAAATTGATGGATATTTCTGGTTTACATTGCTCACCTTATTAGTCTAATCATGCTTACTATCGCATGTCGGCTGAAGGTGACACAATAGGCATGACAAGCACAAACTTATCGTTTCTGTTTATCTGTAATCCAAACAAATGATAAACAAACATATTGCATTTGTCATCCATCAATCCGGATCAGTCGTGTACTGTTCATATGCTACGAAGAAATCGGAAAATTTTGCCGTCTCAATCCTAATACTTAAATCTATTTATCAGTCTGCGTTGCGAACGTATCGCACTAAGATAATAGTATCTATCGCGCCGAGCCCACTTTTATAAGTTCAATATTCGGCAGATAATATTGTTTTCAATTCGAGAATCAACTACACTGGACGTAATTCATATTTTATCAGTTAATAAATATTTAGATTGACGTCAATACGTCAATATTTATGATATTTATGACCCGCGTTGAACGTCAAAATTCCACACCCACTCTTAAACAAATAACACTGTTATCAATAGTAGGTACTAAAGTGAGTACCTGCCAATCGAGGGCGAATTTTCTTCCGTCTTTATGTCTCTTTCTTATTGAACATCTTTAAAGATTCAAATCATAAGTAAAGATAGTTATATAGAATGGCAATTATTATTTTGAATCGATCATTCCAGTTAAATAATGGTTGCAACTTGCAACGGCACCAATACCTGCCTTATTTATACGCGAACTACATTCTTAGGATTTATATTACCTACCTAATAATAATAGTAAGATGATGTCATGTCTACATGTTGTCAACACTTGATTGCATCCATGTTTGTTACTTCATTTACATAATAAACACACTTAATTGAATTAGCTCGTAATGTCTGCGAATGTAAAATATTTTGCATAATTTTGGAATGTACGAGGTCTAATCATTCTCATCATGATCCTAGAAGAACGATGGATCTGTAACTCGGTGTGTGTACTCGGAATGCACAAAATTTTAAGGCAAAAATGTTTTTAAAAGTATGAGTAGACTAATTTTCCAAAACACTCATTTGAAAGTCCCATGTGTTACTGTTTTCTATGAATACAAAGACGACCTATTATCTATCTAGAAACTGAAGTTACAATTTGAAGCATTTTTTAGAGTCCATATTGCAAGGAGTTTGAGTTTTGGTCGGATGTCGATTGAACAAAATTCATATAATTAGTTATTATTGATCTGTGTTTAGGGACAGTGAATAAAAATGCAAGTGCGCGAATAAATTTTGCACAAATAATAAACAAAATAAATATTCAAATTCGTCGTTATTCTGCGACTAACGACATATATCATATATTGAGTAATTCCTCTATTACAAAAAAAATTGGCTAGAGTAGCCGATGAAGTTGCCAGGACGTACGTACCGATGAATTTGTTTGAACTTCTACTAAAAAACAAGACAGGTAAATATCGACGCATGCCTCATGAATTACTTCCATTGTTTCAGTTCGATTTGATGCTGTCAGAGGACGGTAGCGGGCGCGGGGCGGCGCTAGTGGCGGCCGTGGCGTGTCGTGAGCGGGAAAGCCTGTAGAGCCGACGACTCTGGGTCTCTCCGCGGTGCTACAAGCCCTCGTTAGCCGAAGATAAGTTAAGTCAAACCAGAGCCTCGCACATCGCTCCGACGCTGGCCACTCTAGCATATAGCTAATTCTTAGTATTATGCTGAGGTGCTTATATTCATAAAAGCAATTTGAGTCGAATGAAATACCTATCTTCGCGACTCCCGAACTTCATTAGTTTGATCGTTTAAGTGCCTCATAGTCCATGCGTGTTAGATTTTAAAGTTTGTGAAATTAAAGAAAAACCGACAAACTACAATTCTGTATTTTAGGAATCATGGGTTAGATTATGCCATAGGTTAGCTAACCTTAACTTACTGCAATGTCATAATTCATCAGCGCTGCTAAATTATGTTTTTATAAACCATTGAATATCTTGACCTATAAGTATGATACTACTTAATATGAAAGTAGAAATGAACAGTCATTGTTATTAAAAGAACATTTATCGCTGAACTCTGAATGCAAAGTTTCTAAATCCTTGTAATAAAAACGACTCAATGTCACAGATTACAACTTAGATACCGTTTACACTTGTTCGCTCTCTTTTTGATATGCATATTGTTTTACCAGTAGCGGCAAAATTTTGATACAAATGGTTCGGTTTTCCGCTGTATGTTCGTGATTAGTTAAGGAAATAACAATTAAATATCGATACCACGAAATTTAATTATTAAATTCGGTCAGAAACGATTACACTTAAACGAGTTATTCAGATTAATATTTGACAAAAGCTATAAATAGTATTTATTAAAATGTTAGTATTTCTTTAGTGTAGCTTTCTTCCCATAGGATTTTGTTAGGCACGTGAATAGTCTCGTAAGATTGGATAATTTTAACCGATGATTAGTTAGGGTAGGTTTAGGTACTTTGGAATGATACTAGCATAGTCTAGTCACAAACGGACACGAATCGGCTACTTAACATCTAATCCAACCCCATACATATTTCTTCTCTGCAACATATAATTAGCATTGTTAATAAGACTGATATTCAATAGAAAAAAACCATATTTACCACATAACATGTTTCAATATTAAACTTAGTGTCAGTCTGTTGAAAGTCCTTAATTCGCGATAGCCCGTCATTGCCAGAGTTGGAACTCTCAAACCTCAATGATAACAATAATTTTAATGTTTAATTTTGTTACCTTGTTATGAATTTTATTGTACTTACCATGAAATTGTATCGGGATATTTTTATCCGATAGATTAAGTACATTTCTGAAAACGATTGTTCAAAAATTAGAAGACTTGTGGCATAATTTTATTATGTAGATACCTTCGTTGCCCATCTAGCTTATGCGGAAGCATAATAGCTTGTCCAACAAAATAAAAAAAATGTTACAATGTTAGTAACATTCATTGCAATAAATTTACTGCCGCAGCCCGTCGGTGGGAAATATTTCTTAATAGCAATATACGTATGAATCTCAAAATTATCTAACGCGTATATAGGATAATTACGCTTTGTCGTACTAGTGTCGCGTCGATCATTCCATTTTATTGGTGGTGTCGACGTTTAAAATCTAATTTTGATTTTTCCATAGAATTTTAGATTTTTTTTGGAAAGACGCAAAAAAGTTGAACTGTTTTGAAAAAAAAAAGTTCAATGCGTACGTACGTACTATTTTTAATTAGTAAACTGAGGCATGCGAAAAATTAAGAATTAGAAAAAGTATATTTACACAAACAACTAATGATTTGGAAAATTTAAAATGTGGAAAAATCAGAAGTAGGATTCGTACGCCGACACCTTATTGGTCACCTGTGCACATTGACTCACAGTAGTCATAGAATGCTATAAGTAGGCAAAATGTTTAATATCAATTACATTGAATATTTTGATGAGACATTATTAGATGAGCATCCCTCAACTAACTGCGATTAATTTAATTATTAAATTACTTAGCATTATGTTTCTCTTTAAAATGTATTCCAACAATCGCGTTCACCTTGTTGGGATACATTTTAATAATTTGTTTTAATTGAGTGTTTTTTAATATTTTACTGTGATAGAACTAGGACTTATTGTAAAAAAAAAGTTGTTTGCCGTACCGTAGCTACAAGTTATACTTATCATTTATTTGTAAATAATATATGAAATAGCAATCGTAACAATTATGAAACGTATTAATTCGACATTTTATATACATTTCAGTTGAATTATTTCCTGTTGAATGTACCTACTAGGGAATTATAGATTCCGCAAAAGTTATAGGTCTTGAGCTTATTTCTTACGTCACACGCTATTACAGTTCCTAGTTGAAAATAGGTGCATTTTAAGTATGTGTTGTGTACTTAATAGTCATTTATGTAAGTTTTGTTGCATGGCACGCGGTAAACACTGTGTGTACATTTTGTAGATTTACACTAATATGACATGTATTATGTAATTTACGTTGTTTTTCCGCTTTTACTGGCATAAAAGCGGCATTATGTTAAATCACTGGTATGATAATGAAGTACAAAATGGAGACCAACAGTTTATTTATTGTATGTTCTGGACACGAGCTGATTATTTCACAATAATTATATAATAAAGATAGATCATTATGTAAAACATATTACTGTTTGGGGTTAATTGGAAAATCTAAAGAATCGAACTTAAGACAATAAGATCGCTACAACGTGAGCGAGTGTTCTAACGAAGGGGATTTTCCGAATACCCTCAGATGGGAAAAAATAAAAAACTTACTTAATGTGGGAAATTTGCTACTTAACAAATCCAGTGGTACATTATCTACTGCATCTTAAAAATCGCTTCTTAAACGAAATATAGGGAATTATTGTACAAGTAACTTACCATGTTTACTGCATCAGCAAACAAGTTGCTACATTCCACAGCTGTGTACCTTCTACGAGTACTTATTGAAATTTTACAAAGATCTTTTATGTATGCAGCAGAAATGTACATATCACATCACTGTTGAACTTAAAGAGTTGTGTCCATATGTAAATATTTATATATTATGAAGCCCGAAACTGGAAATATTTTGGGTTTCAATGAATTTTTATTGTGTGATTGTATATTTTATCTTTTTATATTCACCGGAGGTATTAAGAGATATTATTAATTATTTTAATAAATGCTACAGAAATAAATTTAGGAAATTTTAATAGAAGTAAGTCATGTGGCGAGCCAGTTTAGAAAAATATTACCAAAAAGTAGTAGCAAGCTCAGTGTATGTGAGAGCTATTGAAATGTTACTTCACTTCAAAAATAAATTTCTTTAAAAAATGTTATGTTTTTATTTTATTTACAAAAAACCCTTTTATCACCTTGCAATTATGAAAAGTACCCACATTTTACAATATCCGTGATTATCTGTTATACAGTCTGCACTAGTACGGGTATTATACCTGATGTGAATTCACTGCAATCAATGTACGAACATTAACAATATACAGTACCCCTCACATCATGTGAGGAAACCCAAGCCCAGTAGTGGGAGAGTTAAGGGTTGTGATCACATTGACAATCAACTTGCAACAAATAGTCCTATTCTGCGATCAATGGCTTGGACTTAGTATAGTATGGACGGGACAATACCCGTGGTACTTTTGTCTTCATAATAGACCACTTGCAACTGTATCGACTTACGTACACGAGAATATAACGGCTTAAGAATAATCTCCCGTATTATGTGAAGACATCGATATTCAGAGGGACATTCTCGTAAGTAAACTAAAACAAAGAACTACGAAAGTACTTAAATTATAAATAAATTGACGGTCCCGTAGCTTAGTTGGTAGTGACCCTGCCTGCGAAGCGAGGGATCCTGGGTTCGATTCCCGGGGCAGATATTTATGTGACAGATAAATATTTGTTCTTGGATCATCGGTGTTAGTGATGTTTTTTGCGATGTCTATGCCACCCGCGATACAGGTTTAAAAAATACATATTCCAAAGTGTGTTTGTGTCTTTCTTTCACGGTACAACAGAGTACCGTTATGGTATGATTTTTGATATGGTATGATTATGGAGGATGAAGAGTACCATAGACTTTTTCATCGTAAACTAACATCCCATTTTTGTGGGAAAACTCATAAAGATGTATATTTACGATGCGCTTCACTAAACTTCAGACAATGATTGCAAGTCGTGAATGTTAGGTGTATGTTCTCAAAGTACTTTTTCCGGTTCGGCTATTTTTATCCACCGAGAACGAAAATACGTCATCCGCGCAGAACGTCAACAACCATAGTTAGATACATAATATATACCTACGAAGTTTCGTGGCGATCAGTTGAGCGGTATCGAACTTGAATTGTAGACAGCGACATCTAGTGGCGATTCACAAATATTTTATACATATGTGAATGAAATGATAGGCATATATATTTGCCAGTTTTCATGACCGGTCAAAAGCCACTTCTTCATTGGTCAATCATGTTTTTTTTATTTATTTAATCCAATAAGTGGCGATATGTAATTATCAAATTTCGGTTCCCGATCTGTGTCGTTCGTAACAGAACAAGCGTTGCTCAGGACTACGAGATATAAGAGATTTATTGATAAATTGACGTAATATTTTATGTTTTAGTTTTAAAGATTTACAATAAAAAATATTATCTACGACAATTTGTAGTTTACCTACAAGCACAAAATATTTTAAAATATCTGCCGTACTGTGTGTGGAACACGTTCTAGTGTATAGATATGTACCTAGGTACCTTTTAAATTAATTTCAAAGTTAAGATCAAATTTATTGAATTATTAGTATTTTTTTTATTAGTATGTGGCATATATGTTTACGTGGGTTTTAGTGTGTAACGTTTCTTATTTTTGTGTTTGTGCGTGACTGCATGAACGTGGATTTGTGTACCTATATTTTATTACTAAATATATTTATCGATATAAAGATATCTGACATATATTATGAGATCAAAATGATATACTGGAAAGTGCTAAAATAGTGAAAACAAGTGTTTCGTTACCAAATATTTGTTTATTTACTGTATAGCCGATATAAATATCAGATCCGTTAGTGAATTAAAAAAAAATACACATACAAATAGAAAAGTGCGTGCTCATTAAATATGTACATTTGCAAAATGTCATACTGATGATAATTGCCATTAATAATCTTAAATTACTTATATTACATAACATAATAAATTTACAATGAGTGGACACTCACCATAAGTTAAAGCACAAATCAACAAAACCCTGATTTTACATGACAAAAGAGATTCGATCTATAATACTTGTCATGTAATAAAATGAACATAATAGTTAAATCCTACAAGGCCAATCTAAGTGTACTTACAAACTAAATAAATTGTTTTAAAATACATCACATTTAGGGTATAATCAAGAGCTAAATTTAAATATTACATAATACAATTAGACATTAAAATATACGTACTGGGTGGAAACGTATATCGTCACAAGTTCTGTCCTTGTAACTGACTGATTGGATTTTACTCGCACAACCATTCACCCACGCTAGAATTCTTTGAGATTCCTCCGGGCTTCTTCGTTTATTATACTTAAATATTATAAGCAGAATAAACATTAATTTTCACATCGTAGTAGTCCGATCGAAGAACGACTGTAACCTTCCATACAGTCTAGGGCAAGCCCGAACGGACCAACAGCCTCGTTTGAAAATTTGACGCAACTCATCACATTTAAGTTTTCAGTCCAACCATATACCTCCTCTACACTACTTCCAAACTTGGACGATTTTAGACGAATTCGATAGCGTAAACTTCGATAGAAGCACTTCGGCTTATATCGTCAAACTTTAGCTCGCTTCGGGCGACTTCCATTTGTTGTCGGTTTTTGCGCCCGAGTCAAAGGGCCCGAAGTTAGGCGCATCGAACATCGCGAAGTTGAACGAGTGTACAGTGACGCACTTCGGACTTTCGCCAAAGTTTCTAGAGTTTTTCACCGAGGAAATTTGTGTTTCACTAGTGTAGAGGAGGCATAAAGGTTTTTATGAAATACGTCTAGTATATTATTCCTAATTACACGCGTTTACTGATGTTACATAAGTAATGACTAATCTGACACAAAAGTAATTTTTGACCACGTCTTTAACTGAAGTATAATTCGACCATGAATATTAAACTTTATCTGTATGAATTTTGGAGGTATTGCTAAAAATTTAAAGAATTAATTTATATTTCGTTGATAATAACAAACTCATCATGTTCCTTTTCACACTATCGTACGTAATGTGTATGAGACAGACTCATTCAATCAAGAATGGTTTCTGTATTTGGTTTAAGGATTAGTGATCCAATTTGCGGTTAGTTCAATGCAGTCTTCGCGGTTGATGCAAATTGTAATAGGTCCAATTCGCGTTTAGATCAATTTGTAGCTATTACAATTCAGTTGGACTGAAACATTGTTTAAGATATCTGGTATAGAAGCCTAAGGCCTCTGCCATTCGAGCGCTCTCTTGCATTTGACTCGTTTTTTCCCCATGCTTTTATAACAGGTATCAAATGTGCATTCTGTATTGTATAATTTAATATTGGAATTAGAACACACTTCATAATTATAAAGAAAAATCAACGTCCATGAAAATTTTCATCTTTTGTGTAATGTTTTCCTGACCATATATGGAAGAAAATAGTGGTTGGGTGATCTATACACATGATAAGTCGAGCTAGGTTAGCTTAACTTAAACAGAAACTGAAGAGTCCCGAACGCAAAATAAACTAAAAATGTACTAATGTTCATGAAGTAATGTTTCCTGTCGTAGTGTCGTAGTAATACACGAATATCATGGCTTTGATACATTTGACTTATGCCCTTTTACTCAAAATATTACAATAACTGGTTTGGTGATATTATTACCTCTCAACCTTAGAATATTGTCATGGAGTAGATAAAAATGAAGAAAGCGTGGTCATGATACTTACTTTAGGATGTATTAGAAACCACCAAATTTAATTTCTGTTTGAGACTAATTATGCTTTAGCACTTCATTAGTATGTTCTCCGTTCCTATATTATATAAATACAGTGTAGCCTCTTAAACTCGACAAGCACACTCTGATGGTGTCCGAGCCGGCCTCTTCGGAGCAGTCAGTCGTTTTGAAGTTCCAGTTCCATACTGTATTCCAGAACCAATACGTTCTGGATCTAACTCTCCTGTTTCGATTTTTGCTAAGATGGTTTTCGAGCATTTCAAAAAGGCTTCTTCCACATTTTCTCCTGTCTTAGCACTGGTCTCAAGGAACATCAACTCTGTGAAAAAGTGATTTAAATAAATCACGAGGCACATTATAAACTTATAACTATATCTTCTATTTTGACTATATTATAATGAAACAAAAATTCAAAAACATTCTGTATTTTTCCACTAAAATAATAAAATTTGTGTTTTTACTGTTCACCATTCAGTAATAATGGACTTAAGGATGAACTTATCTTACATTAATAGCTGACAAATGAGCAACAATCCCTCTGATCATAAATGACTACCACCGCTTACAAATATGTGTAATATCAAAGGCATCTACACTGTATTGCAACCCAAGAAATCGAGAGAAAATATAAAAGATAAGATAAAGATAAAAGAGAGAAAGAATTGGCTGTGAAATATTCAGTCTTAATTCGACAGAAAGTTTTGCTGGCTTCACCTAAAGGTTATCATAAATCAAGCAAATATATCACACTGGGTGTAGTAATGAAAATGAAAATGAACAATGATTTATTTCGCAGACCATGCATAATTTTCCTGTACGCATATCTAAAACTATCCTTACCATTTTCCTGTGCAAATTGACTAGCTTCAGTGAAAGTCACCTCCCTTGATTCCTCTAAATCTTTCTTGTTGCCCACTAATAGTATCACAATGTTGGGGCTAGCAAGGGTGCGAGCATCACGCAGCCAGTTTGCAAGGGCATTAAATGAATCTCTGGAAGTTATATCATATACTAGCAGAGCCCCAGCTGCCCCCCTGTAGTAAGACCTGGTAACTGAGCGAAAACGCTCCTGGCCAGCTGTATCCCATATTTGCAATTTCGTTGACTTTCCTCCAATGTTAACAATTTTTGAACCAAATTCAACTCCAATAGTGTGGCACCTGTCTTCTTTAACTGAAAGAAACGATAGTTGCAGAATAAATTTAATAAATAAGCAAACCATTACATGTATAAGTAACATGTTGATGGAACAGGAAAAAACTGATTCTATTCCTTTTGGGTCATATTCACTCTAAACTTTTCATTATGTAGCACAGAACCTTATTTGCACCTTAGCACACAGCCATCTGTGCAAATTACCATGGCACACATACAGACATTGCTCAAGCGACATTAAGTTTCACTATTCATTCACATTTGTTAGGTTCAAATGTGACAGAGATAGACAAAAAAATAATATTTTATAAGGTACTATTTTCATAACAACTTTAGTCTCGAATAATAAATAACTTTATTTTGATAGACATCATTTGCATATGATAGTATACTATAACAAATATCATTATTTTCTGGGTATGTTAGTTACAATTACCAGATCATGCTAAACAAGAATGCTCTGAGGGCTAAATTCTGATTTCACAAGATTTGGGATAGGTATCCCAGCCAAGTCCTAATTAAAAGACTTATAATTTAGTCTACTATTTGTTTAAAGTAAAATAGACACACTGATACAATTACAGGACATGTTAAGCATTACCTACTTACATTAAATTTGAACTTGAATCACATTGATACATAACTACATACTGTCTTTACTTACATTTGTTTCCTATAAAGTTATTCAGGAGACTTGACTTTCCAGTACCCGCGCTTCCGATTACCAGGAATTTAAACAGATATTCTAAAAAAATAACAAATTTTGATACGTTAGTACAAAGTACTTTATACACATCCTACTATTTAAACAAAATTAGCAATCACCATATGACTCCGACATAATTTAGTCGTGTAAAAACAAGTTCCGCATCAAATTACATCAAATGCCAACAACCAAGGAAATAATAAATAATATGCAATTATGCAAAACAACGAAACAGGCGCTCGGATTTGTCAAAACGTCAATGAAGGTTTAGCTAACACAGGCTGTCATAATCTTAATAGCTTAATATCTCAGACTAGATAAGATTTATTATTTTTCATAGACAACATATAAATTATTAATTAACTTTTAAAGGACTTCGCATACAAGAGAGAGCACCTGCGTTTCGTGTTATACTTATTAAATTATATTATTGAAATTATTCTGAGTTGTGTATTTAAATATAGTAGATACGTTATTCCATTATTCCCACTTGTAAGTAATTACGGACAAATCAAGCAGGGTTTTAGTTTCTAATTTTGATGTTATCTATTATCCGAAGTATGTAAACATTACTATGTTTTTACCTGTGTAACATTAATAATCTAGGTTTTGGGCTAATCTCGGTGGTTATGTCAATTCTCAATGTCTACTTGACATATGGTTAAAAAAAAAAGTTTTGTTAACATTTATTTTCATGTTTACATTTTTCTGTAGTTTTTAGATAGATTATTTTACGTTTATATTCTTTATTACATTTTTTTTCAAAATTATAGGAATGAAAATTTGACAAAATGTTGGCTATAAAACGGAATGTTAGTATTTCTGAAACGTTTTAAATGTGAAATAAATGTATGCTTTTAAGAGTAAAACGCAATGATATTAAAAGTATGTTTAAAACTACATTTCTAAAATTAATTTACATTTTACAGGTATTTGGTGCGCGTCGGCTCATTTTAAATGAACCAAGACATGTACAAGTACGGTCATTTTGGGAATATGTCAATATGATGTTCAATAAACCAGATCCAGAGAGAATAAAACTTGTGGGCCCTGATCGAGCTTGTGCGGAATGGGTCCTACGAAACGGGGGTAAAGTTGTCTGGGCAACTGGCAAAACACTGACGGATTATAATTTCTTACCACCTGAAGATGCTGGTGTCCCTAAAATAGTAGAGATAGATGGTTCTGAATCGTCCATATCACATTATGGATTTCCTCATCTAAGTATGTTTCTAAAATTATTTCTAAAATAGTTTTATGAGTCCTGTAACATACTTATATTTTTTGTTTAACAACATGATTGTGTTTATATGAAGTTTTCCAATATTTTAGTGACTTAACTCATTTAATGTTGGATAATATATGTAGACTGATATGGACTCATTAATGACCTAAGTGGAAAGATCCAATAAGAGGTGTGGGTAAACAAAGAGAATAACAGTAGTTATATAGTTTAAAATTACCATATACTCCAAAAAATTATTCAAATTGGAGATTACACACTAGGAACAAATAAATTGAATTTTGATATTAAAATTATATATATTTTTTAATTATAATTTGTTTATAATGTGTAAATGAATAAACCCTTATTAATATTCTCTAGATAAAATTATCAATAAAATTTTGCTTCAGGTGGTTGCACCATGTTACAGAGAATCATCCTCCATGATAACAATTATATCGATGACCGAGCAATGAAAGGACTCAAATATGGGAAGGAAACACTTTCACATGTTCAAGTTTCTAAATGTATCAATGTCACTGACAGAGGCCTCAAAGATATAAGTGTTTTGAGTAAACTTCAAACACTTGTAATGTTCAACCTAGAAAGTGTTAAAAATTTAGAAGAATGCAAGGAATATTTAAAGTCACAATTACCAAACTGCAAAATAGAAGGTACATTAGAAAGTATAGTGAGTTTTAATCTTTGAATTTCTAAAAAATTACAACATTAGTGAAATTGGACAAATTGTCATGTGTTAACTCTGTTAATGTGCAATGGTTTTTTGTTTCAGGAGAACAGGAGACGATAAATAACTAAATGAAATAAAT
>DWPA01001688.1:0-17745 GCA_018251375.1 Calpodes ethlius | reverse complement strand
TGGTATAACAATAAAAATAGATTAAATAATACAATTTGCATATTTTGAGAGTCTGCCATACATCGCATGCGCTATTCATTGTTTACATTTAAAATTTGAACACAAACAAAATTGAACTCTATTATAAGAAACTACGTTAAAATTTTAAATGCAATTAAGACATTCGTTTTAATGGTATTGGAAAACGTTTATGTAGCTACCTGATATCGTAAATCAGCGATCGCTTCGTAGAATCGGATACATTTGGTTAATGTCTGTAACGAGGTACCGTTATAACAAACATGAAACTTATTGCTTTGGTGAAAATCACTGCATTTAATTAATCAAGGTTTGACTCACCGTTTCTGTAAATTTCAATCATAACGCCTACATACTTAACATTAGATATTGTTGTTTTCTTATAAATAAAGAATAAAAACTCGGTTAAAACTTTCCAGATTTAACTGGATAATTTACTCTTCAATAATTATGTTGTCCGTTAAAACTAAAGCGATATAAATCATTAGTTACATGGTCAGGTAAATATATAAATCAAGAAAGTGTATAATACTAACTACTTACTATATAATATATTACTCAAATGATGATTATTTATGCGTATAAACATGACTAATGTACTCCAACCGTCCCAACGTAACACTCATCTTAGTAAAGAATAATAAGAAATAAAATATTCTTATTAACACTTATTACAAGTAAAAAAATATTCTGAAACATTTCAATACTGTAATTTGGCAACATCACTTGAATTACAAAGTTGAAGAAGCAACCTTTCTTTACGACGACTCGATGACAGTAAGTAATTACTATCAGATATGTTTAGATACGCATCCATCCATCCTCTGAAGAGATTGCGGGAGTTTCCCAATAAAATAGACATAGGTCTTTTGGATATCAATATCTTTATATCGAAATCCGATAAACTGCAAAGCTAATGAGATTAGATAAATAATCCATTCACAACAATTTATGCCTAATCATCTCGACTAAAACAAAGTCCTCGACGCAGAATAACAATTATGTTATTTTGCAACTGCGTATTTCGGTGTCTTAATAAAAAACAAATTTATCTGATACGTTCGCAGTAAGTCTATAAAATCAGCGTATCCGTCTACTTAAACAAAAACACAATGATTGAATTGTTTCTTGGATTGCAATATTAAACTTGTTTTTGTGATCGCATTGTTTTTGTTTTTCACAGACTGTTTGATTATCTTATCGATAATTGAAACAGTGTAATATAATTTTAATCCTATATACGCATTAGGAAAAAAATACGGGAGAGAAAAATAATTGAACCGTTTGAAAGGAAAAAAATAATAGATTTTTTTGGTATTCGTCTGTTGCTATTTTAGATAAAACTTTGAAATGTTTAAGATGTTAGGGTTGTAATGTCAAGGAATAAATATGAAGCAAAGCGCGTTTAATTCTTAGCAGAGGTCGTGTCAATGACGTATTTGATGTCACGATTACACATGAACCGCAGTAGCCAATTAGTATCAGAAGGCCTATTTGTTCGTCGGTTATTTCTATTAATCATAAGTGACCTTAATAAAATTCCATACATGCGGTGGCAACCCTGAAGGTGTAACAGAGTAGGTCAATCCCTAAAAATAGAATACTTAATTAACCTGTCCATATTGGTTGCCCTCAATCTCGAATATGGTGTTCGATGGACGAGAGAGTTTATTTTTGGGACGTTACAACCGAAAACAAATTGAAGCTGTCAAAGGAAATTAATAAGAAGACTCGTACCGTGATAACTGAATTACGTAAAATAACTATAAGAAAATTTTATACTAAACACGTTTTAATTATAGAAAATGCATGAAAATGCATGCACCGTCAAACGGATTCCCACTTGGATGAATAGTTTTTTTTCTGGAACGTGATTTAAAACGATTCGTTTTTGTTTTAATAGCACATTAATTCTAACAATTTTATTTCAATCCGGAAAATAGCATTTCATTCCAATGATTATTTACTTGCTCCATTTTCTAGCTTCCTAGTTCACTTACCTTAGGCAATTAATTCATGTATTAATGTTTCAACTATGTATCAACAACTGGAGCGTAGGAATTTATTTTAACATTAGTTTTATTGTTTACATGACTGAAAAGAGTGATGTGTAACGGTTACCCTAATAACGTGGTAATCCATTACCCCAAAAGCGGAAACTGGTCTATCTACACAACTTAGGAAGTTCGTGGAATGGTCTACCTTGCAACTGGGTCACTGTGAAGACATGATCCATCGAGACATTCAAAGCAAATATATATATCATACCCTAACTAATGAAAACACAGATAAAATATTTTCTAAATTCTTAATGGTTTTTACGGTCTCATCTGTATACAATAAAGGATGTTTGATTATATATGAAATCGATAAACTCAGAAACTATTTGAACGATCATTACGAAAATTGGTATGTACATATATTTTTTCACGAAGGTTTATATGCTATGGCCATTCAAGTAATTCGCCACCAGGCGGCGCTGTAAAGTGTAGACTTTCAATAGACAATGTTTTTCCCCAGCGAAGTTCGTTAGTTCAAAATAAAACATTAAAGTATATAAACTGTTAAGTTGGTCACCATCTTACATCATATACTAATATCGCTAATATATTATTACGAATCATCTTCAGTATTAAATGAACTCATGACTTAAGCATTGACCATGATCCATTTGGGTCACTAAAATACGCGTATTACATCAAATTGCGTAAGTACAGATACATGTGTATATTCTGCATGGACATAAATATTTGAATTGTATTATTAATCTCTTTCTATACCAAATTGAATATCAATAATGCATGTCATAGACATTCACGACAAAACCTTCACCTACAAACGCATTATCGTCCATGAACTTGCCAAGGTTACTCAAGGAAGCCCAACGCGCTAGCTACTAACTACGACCTCAAATCCAAATAAATCATCAAGACACTGCCTCATAAATTGGATTAAAAACTATGCAGATACCCGAACATAAACAATGTCGTAGTAACATGTCTCGTAATCAAGTTGTGTGATGTCAAGGCTGTGCCAAGAAATATGCCTTCGGTGACGTAAACCAACGTCACTTATCGATCGTCAAAACGTTTGATGTTCAAAAAGAATTTATTATGACGCTAGTAACTGCTTTGTTGATCTACTACTAGGAAGTACGGACTGAATTGTTTAAACATAAAACATTAATAACCAAACAGGCTGCTCAGCGACGTCATAATATTCAAATTAACGATAACATTTAAAATATTGTCGGTATATTCGTAGTTTACAAATATACATCAATATTAAGATGAAAACTTTAGAAAACAAGATATGTATTACAATACGTATTCGATAAAAATCAGAGTTTTGGCAACATAAACTTTTGAACATGAAATATGTGAATACCGACATTAAAATAGTTTAAACAGATTATAAATTCAACTGTAAAAGCACGTTAACAGATTTCTTCATCGTGAAATTCAGAAAAAGATATGATGTAACGAACGTCGCCTTGAAAGATTTGCGTTTTAAAATATGAGACTGATGCCACGAAATCTCAGACAAAATAGAAACGTCATAATTCCTGTTCGTTTCAATGTCAAAACTTTGTTTTGTTGTGACGATACAAATTGCGCATTACACAAACACTGAATACCGAAGACTTCCATTGAATAGGATTAAAACTCATTTTGGCGTAGCCCAGACAATGATGACAGGAAAAGGCGCGTCTAATTGCGTCGATCTCGTGACACTCGTAAAACATTGTTAGGTGAGCAGCCACCCACGCTCCCGACGGGCGAAACGTCATAGATTATAAACCAATTCAAATTTTGCGCAATAAGAAAACGGTTTCGATTGTTTGAGATTTAATATCGATTTAAAAATCGCGTTTCATTTATTTACGTGTAATGTTTTTTTATGTTTAGAAATAAGAATGATATAGAAATATAACGTATAAATCCTTGCTCATTCAGTTGTGACCGTCAAAAATTCAGCTCCAAAAAGAACAGGGAACTATCCCTGACCTGAAGCGGCTTAAAAGATAAATCAATCACAATTTTAAACATCGCTTTTTGAAGATGATTGGCTTATTTATTCTATTTTCGACGACATTGACCTATTTTTCATAAATAGAGCTAGCGAAATTGGAAATAATGACGAATTTCAAAACATAGGAGACGTTGGCTGGTGTCTCAAATACAGGCAAAAAATAAACATTGGCCAAGGGCGCGGAATGCAGTCACATAAATATTGTTTCTTTGGTAGCTATCTAAACATTACATACAGATTACTTACACTTTTACCAAGGATATTTACATTGATTGTACAGTTACTATCAAGTATGGCCATATACTTGATGAGTAGCAGCAAAAAAAAACTGTAAACGAAAAGAAAGAATAAAAATGACAGTAATAAAATAAATTATATATAATAGTAGACGAAGTAGACAAAGGTCGTGAGGTTAGCTTAGTCAAGGCATTCTTTCCTGAGCGAAGTTTAAAGATTCAAGGGATTTTGGACGATGGATATCGTATTTCAAGTCTCAATCCAAATCCCGTACGTCTCAGATCGCGGATACTTAAACACTAGCTCCGTTAGATATGTATAATTTGATAGCCTCCATTTGACGCTCTATTAAGTATGTAAAGATAATTAAAACTTCAGCAGTGTGTTTCTGGTTCATTTTGATCTTTAATACTCGGTGAAATTGAATATTTATAGGTGCATTTCGAAATTAGAGCTACACGAAACATCACCATTAAGAACGATAAATGTTTCATGTCCAACGTGAAAAAACGTGAAAACGACAAATTTACTTTTGCGTATTTATTTATTTATAGGACACCCAACACAGACAACACTAGTAGGTAGCTATGACTGCTTATTGCTTATTGGTCTTACAATTTAGTGTATCTATAATTATACGGTGTCGCATCGTGCACAGTTTTGCAGCTAGACAACACTCAGTTAAAAATTATGTCTATAATAATACATAATATAAAAACATACAGTGTGAACTAGTAGCACTAGTAGAACTAGTAGACTAGAACTAGTAGTAGTGAATTAGTGTCTTAAGAGATAAACATGGCTAAATGTAAAGAATTAATTTTCTGAAGATCCCTTTGTATTTGGTTGAATACTCTGTAAAAAGCTTCTGAATAGATGAAGGACTGTAAGTGAAAGCGAAAACCAAAGGTTAATAACTAACTTCTTACAACATTTACAAAACCATATCTTACATCTTATTATAAGAATGAGTTCATTTTATCTGAGAAATCTCTGATAACTACAATTGATTTCCGATTACAATCTAAATAATTGATTGAAACTACGTGTGGGTTTTTTATGGAATATACTTGTTTTATTGCATTCAATTTTTATGTTGAACTACACAAGTAAGAGTAAAAAATATTATCCCGATATTTTAACGTGCTATTTATTTCCTGATACGTTTTTCTTTTATTGTTCAATAAGTGTTTTATAGTGTATATTATATATTTATATATTTTATTGTACTTCCTATTTCATATTTGTATAAATATTGTATTTTGGTAGTCGACTAAACAATGGACATAATCGTAGAATACAATTTTAAATAAGAAGTAATTGACGTCATTGCGGAAAATTTGTATTCTTTGATGTGCTCTTAGTAATGGTCTTGACCGTTCTCATTTAACTACTTTACATAAATAACTTCCAATACATTCGGTTCCAGTATATAAAAGATTTATGTCGCCTATTTTGTAAATGAATAATTCAGTTCTTATCTATTATCTGTGGTAATATCCGTGACAAATCGATTTTTCGTACGATGGTATCGATTTTGTTAATATTTTATAACATATTTTTTTTATTATTAAACATCTGTGGTGATAAAAATATAGTGTAATGGGCAATTCGTTATGTAATGTTTTCATATTTGATGAATAATATTTACTTTACTTAATCTATTTCGCCTCCTAATTTTCTGATTGTCAAATCTTTACACAATAGAATTTCCTCTGTCTATAAATATTATTATAACTACAGTGGCATGATTTGTAACCATAATTATTAATACTGATGGAAGTCATTTTAAGATACTGACTTAACAAATGCACCGATATACCATTCTAATTTCTCTCCAAAAATCTGGAGTTACTTGGAATATAACTTCAAACCATTGTATGAATTTAATGTGACTTTTAAATAAATGTGTGTCATTAATTGATGTATACTTTAGTGAGCCTGTTTATAATATTAAACGAAATTTCTAGAATTTATTGGTTTTTAATTTCGTTAATTACTGTAATTAACTTATGTTTTTTTATTAATTACTCCTAAGGATTTACTTTATATATAAATATATATCTTGCAATCCAATATGTTACAGATTTTACAGTTTATTCTCGTTTCATTGTAACTTACCTTAGTTACATCCTAAGATGGACTAGATAACATGACGTAAATCGTAACGTAATTGAATTTATTTTACAACAAATACGATTGAGTATTACTAAGTTATTCTTGTTGTTGCAAGGCTATTACGTCACGAGGTCTTATTGCGCAATTTGCGCAAAAAACACTTTATTCACTCTTATTGAATACTTCTCTTTTATCAGTTGATTTTGCTACTTGTGGTAAACAACCTTTGTTATTCATTCAGTGAAACGGTAAGAGATAATCTTAACTTATAAATAAAGTGCATTTTATCTTTAGTCGTAAGTAGGTCATAAAAATTGCGATATGTCAATATTAATTGATGTTTTGCGTGTCTTTATTCATTGGGTTTTATTAATATTTCTAGCGTTACAATAATGATTTTTCTTTTAAGTACCTATCTCCTCTTGTAATATTAATTTTATTTTTCAGTACCGAATTTAAATAATAAAACATATTACTCTGTACATTCAAGAGATTGCAACACGAAGACATTGACAATAGTTGAAATAATAGACTAGTTTTAAACTACTTTAATATTTATAATACTTCTTATTCTTTTATCGTATGTAAGAGACGTGAAGTGAAAGTATTGATTATTCGTTTATTAATGTATTTAGGACGGGTTATGATACATGCGAGGAAGTAAGCCACATTTACTCATACGGTACAAGTACTGTTAAGAATCTTTAAAGGAAGTGTTTTAGACGGTAATGAGATTCGAGAATACGATAATATTCATTAAATTGTAATAACTAATGGATCGATGTCTGTATGTGGAAGATATTTTTGTTGTTGGGTTGTGTTGAAAGGTTTTATCAATTTTGATAGAGATACAATAAAATAATAATAATATATATAATTTTAATAATGTATATAACATTAGGTTAACATTGATTGCTTTATTTAACCGTTCAAAAATAAAGAAGATTATGTCAATATTAACGAGTTTCAAGTATAGATTTTTTAGAACTAATCTATACTAATAATATAAATTCAAAAGTGCATTTGTTTGTTTGTCCTTCTTTCACGGCGCAACGGAGCGTCGCTATGGTATAGTTTTTGATTTAGAGATAGTTGGGAGGTCGACAAACACTATAGGCTTTTTACCGTAAAATATATATTTTTTTTGTGGAAAGACACATTATAATGTATATATCACCAAAATCAAAGAAAGTGTTTAACAACAACGTTGTCTGGCAACCATTGATAGAAAGAAATGGACAACCTTTATATTGTTGTTCTTTTCAGACGCGCGGTCGGGCCGTAAGCAAAATCTAGTATTTTAATAAAAAATAACTATTGTCAATACGTAACTCGTAATTTAGTAAATATTTTTCATTGAAACACTGACGATATAGGTAGATTATATAAGAAATTGTGTGTCATTTTAAATTACTGTTTATATTATTATTTAATATTTTGCTGTCCTTAAATGATTGCGTCAATATAATTATAAAAATATTTTAATATTCATTATTTCTTTATACCTACTTAATCGTGATTGCTCCAATGAAATTAAGTAAATATAAAATTTTACGTCATACATAATTTTTCTTTTCATATAATTTTTATTATTTATAATACATAATGCGTCAGTAACTTCATAAAAAAGTTTAGACATTCACTAGCTGTACCTACTTTACGATTACTTAGCCATGGTTACTCAATCAATACTAAATACATTTGATACTATACTTACAAAACTGTATGTCACTAATTTAGGTCAGTGGAACATGTGACGTCACGCAAGAACGACGATGTACGCAGATGTATACATTTTATCACTTCCAAATTTTAATTACTAAAAACATACACTATGTTGACATGTATAAATTATATATACTTTTATGTTGCTTCCATTTTTAAGTTAAATTGACAAAAGCTATGATGGCAAGGATTCATCGAAAACTGGACAATAATACCAAAAGCGTTACGATTTTATTCAACTTTTCGACACTGCATTTGAAACTTATTAAAAACAACGATTATCTTTAAAAGGATGTTGGTAACCAAGCGGAAAGTAAAGTAATCTCTGCCCCGAGAGGAACTGACCACAGTAACTTTCAACCTAGGCCTGACTTCTCACTTTCCATTATAGGAGACCACTAGGTATAGAAGCAGTGAACTAGCAGAAGAGGATTTGAAAAAAAAAAGATGAGATGAAAGAAAAGACAACGAGAACTCTTTATTTCAACACTTATTTAATTCTTAAAATAATCAGCGCAGAATGAACAGTTAAATTTATTGTAATATGTATCAAGAAGGCACCTTTTGACCAATACCTATACTATGAGCGGCTTTAATCTAGTTTGATCCGGATAATATTAATCAAAAGATAACCTCATACTACATAATAATAACGCAGTTTAGTTCAGTTTTTAACCTTTTCCGTGTGTTGTATGAATATAGATTTTATTGCCGTGTAAATAAAAGTGAATGTTGACAAATTAAATAAATAAATTAATCAGTTGGATATTTCATGTATTTTTTTATTATTGCCGTAAAGATTTACTCACGCTTCGCCTTCGTTTAACCGCGACCTACTTTATATTGTGCAATGAAATTAGGTATGCATTTTAGATAATAAGTTTTACACAATTTTCTAAAGATAAATATTGTAACGCTAATCAATAAAATCATATCAATAAGATTTTAGTTATCTTGTAGATAATTAGTTCTTCAAAATGTTTCAATGATATATTATATTAACATAGGAAAAACGTTTATGAACTAAGTACCTAGTAATTTCTGGTACTTTTATCAGTGCCAGAGAACTGCTGTGCTATTGACATCGTTTAAAGTTTTATTATATTAATTTGTAACACATAATATGTAAAATTTGTCTTTCTAATTGTTTTCTCATTGCAAACCCACATCTCTACATGTGTTTTCTTAAAAAGAGAAAAAATATTTTCGCTTCAGTTACAAATTAAAAAAATATTTTCATGACATAGTTTAACTTTATGATTCAACATTTCTTCTCCGCTTCGAAAGTGTCGATAAACTTATCCTCTCTGGAGAACAACAACACGGTGAGAAAACCAAAAAGTTTTAATAAACATTAAATAATTTACGTTCTAAAGTAATTTTCCGTTTAACAAGTAACCTTGGTTTTTATTTATCGTGAAGAATTTCGTTGTTAATGTAAGGTGATAAATTTCATGTCTCTGTTCTTTGTCTATGTACGTTTAATGCTATCTCGACAGATTCAAGGCGGTTAAAGATAGGGCTGATAACTATTTTTTCAACCAGATACTATGTGACATTATACCTACTTGTCTAAAGATAAAAAATCTATTGTACATCATTAAATACAATTCTGTCTGTCAAAAATCCAGTTGAAAAACGAACTTTAAATATTAACACTACTTCAAATCTTAATTTTAAATATTTAGTTAACAGTTAGTTGCACAAAATTGTACATTACAATAAGCATAATATTTATAAAATACCTGCGAAAAGAAACTATTCGACTCAGGCGAAATTACTATAAATAAATATATATAATGAAGTAAAAAAATATTTAAATAAAAATATGTATGTATGCACAATAAATATATTTTTCACGGCAATGGACTAAAATATTTTTTATTTTAATCAACCGTAGAAATTCTAGCAATTCGGAAAAAAAAGGTCATTTGACTGATAGCGACCTTAGGTACTTTTAAACTAGTTAAAAAAATCAGAATTGACAACCCTAATAACTTTAACAAACTAAAATATATTTCAGAACAGATGAAAATAGACGAAGAATATTGTCACGCTTCTACGAATCGTGACCATAAATTTAAACAGAACAATAAAAATATGCAAGTACGAAATAATGCGTAACTAAATACTTTGTAGGGAAATAAACAAACATAATCTAAATATTTTTTTATTTATTCAAATTTGTAATTTATTATTCCCAAGATTATATAGCTCTTATACAGTTAATATTTACGTATTGTTACTAACCTAACTATAGGATATATCCAAAGTTATTTAAAAATTTCCACGCAATATATTGCTGGAAAACAATAACAGTGTTGAGAAACAAACAAGTTATATAATTGATCATGTGATCATTCATTTCGCTAATTAGAGCAATTTATTACTGGACCACTCCAACGGAAGTGTGGCGTACTGTTTTGTTGTTTTTGTTTGAAACGTGTGAATGAACATTGTGTGTAAAAAATATAAACAAAATTTTAGTTATACCCAGCCCTACTGCGGGTAACGTTTACACACATACACACATAATTGGGAAATCAATAGCCGATTCTTCATCGACACGACGACGACATCTTATGTATGTGTTCTGTACACACGGAAACTTCCATGTGTGTGTGCAAGTGGCGTGAAGCTTAAAGGTGCTGCCACACTAGTAAATGTTATTGTGTTAAGTAAAAGTAATTCTTTTAACTTTTTAACTGCGGTGTTAGTACCACTTGAATTTTAAAGTGTCGTTGTGGTGTTGCTCAATAAAGAATTGGTCAATAGTAACTAAGATTGGAGAAAAAACATTATTTTATCATTAATGTAAGAAGAGAAGAATGTTGCGAATGTGATCACCACACACTGTATTCTTCTAAATATTTTTAATAATAAATTTAGCGTAATCATCGAATATTCTTTCTGACCCAAAGCACCTATTTAAAATAGCGAAGTTTTTGAATAAAACCTTTTAATAGTAATTGAAATGACAATTCTATACTTAAAAGATAATCGTACGATGAATCCCATTTAGAATACTTACGATTCAATCCTTACCAAAATAATATGATTCATACAGTCTATTTCATCTCTCGACGTAAAGTAAACAGTTTAATGTATAGATGAAATTTCTTATTACCTTTCTTATATTTTTATAATAAATCTGTAAAGTATTTAAAAAAAATCTGTGTCTAAGTTGAACAAATGTTTGAACAACATTAAATCCACAAAGCGGACAATTAACGAAATTCACCGCGAACTTTAACGGATCAACAAAAGTTGAATAAACTCATCAATAAAGTATTATTTATTCTCAAATCAAATTTTGCGCCTTGTGTATTTTGGTACGCCTTTGTTTCTCACACTATCACAAATTACGCATTTTATTGTTTGCTTTGTTAAGTAAAAACAATTATAATTATCCCTGTGTTGGATACTTGCCAAATTAATTAAGGATATTTTTATATAACACTATGGATTCAATCTTTAGCAATATACTACTCAGAAAGTTCATTTCGTCTTTTTAATATATTAATATATATACCAAAGTTTTCATTGAAGGAATATTATTCTTAATCAATAAATTATAATGCACTTGAAATATATTATTTAGTTAATTTCCGTTTTTAAATTTTATGGTTCATTGAAAAGAGTAAAGGTTTTCGGTCATTGTATTATTTGCTTAAAGAAGTGACTTATTTAAAAGCGTTATAAGAACTTGTTATAAGCGATTATTTAAGATAATATTGGATAACTATGAAGTTCCGTAAAATTGCGACTGATAAATAAAAAAAATACATTTAAAGCAATTTTCTGACTATAACTATATTATATAAATGAATCCATGTATGCTTAGTAAAATATAAAATTAGTAGAATTGGGCATGTATTTCATATTCACCTATTTACGAGTTATTTTTTTACTAAATTGTTCTTACATTGAAATGTTCATTTTTTAGTCATTGATAGAACGGTGTGGAACTGTCGTATTGCCGGCTACCGACACCAATTACCCTTATGGACCTTAATTGAAACGCATGCTTGTTGTAATAAGGCCGGTGTAATATAGCCAACCATTTATGTATTTCATGTTTTAGAACAACAAAATAATATTGAAGATGTTTCTAGAACAAAACTTATATGTATATATGCGAGGTAAATCTCCCGTTTTGAAGTTTAAGATATTTCTAAAAACAAATATTACGACAACATCGCAGCTTATATGGTTGATATAAAATATATATGTAGATTCTTACGTCATTAATTTAAAAAGTCTTGACGTGTTTTGAAGTTTAAAGTGTTTTTAGATTCAAAATAAATATGTGAGAAGTGACTAATCGAACAGTGGGACTTGTTTTGAAATTCACGATGTTCTATGATTTCAATCAAAGGTAACTATGTATCTTCATCAAGCCTGTGCTTTAGAAAGTTGTAAAGTATATTATTGAAGAATATTTAAACGCTGAAACAATATACTACAATGTTTAAAGTTAAACGTACAAGTGCTGTAATGAGCAGAGAGTATGAGTGTTGTGACGTCAGCGGATTTATTCTTCCTATTTTTGTCTGGTGTTAAGAAATTCCATCCGACGTATAATATTTAATAATAATAAAACTTTTAATGCAACTACGCACGAACCAAGAGACAATGAACATTCTTTTACTAGGAAATGGAGTGTAAACATAAGAAGAAATGATTGATGAGAATCAAGAGAAGTCGACGCAGACGTATTTACAAGAACACTGCGAACGATTTGTTTGTGCATCTGTCAGTCAGTTTCGATTTGTTTGAAGACATCTGTAGTATTAAAGGTTATTCGTTTTTTAAATTAAATTTACAGGTTATTCTGCGTTATAACCGTGCCAGTTTGTTATATACGACAATTTACAAGTACCTGTATATTTATTAAAAAAAAACATTCGTGTTTGTTCCTTTTTCAAATTTATAGCCAAAAAATAATATAAAAAAAAATTGGCACCGTTCCCTCCATTTAAAAGGACTGAACAATAAATTATGTTAAAAGGTTCGTGGCTCCTCACTACAGGACCTATTCTAAGATTAACATTGAAGAGAAAATATTATATCATTCACGAGTACGTTTCTATCTTAACCATTTATTAATCCTTGATGAAAAACGTATTATGAAACGGTATCAACGACTTGTATTAATCGCATCGAGATTTCTAGACCGTCTGTTGTAAGAACACTGAAAACTGACTGCAATAATTGCGACATCAGAAGAAAAATACCATGAATCACTTAAGTTAATTGTTTTAGATAAACATCAACAAAATAACAGATTTATAGACTGTGATAATAAGCAATAACAAGTGAGTAACAAGATTTATAAGCAATAAATTCAGATAGTAACAATAATATATTGTATCTGATAGCAATTCCGTTCGGTGGGGATCAGATCATATACGAGAATAGAACTCAACCTTGTTGTAATTATCTTTAAGTAATCTTTGATAACTGTTTTGTTATTTAAGGTTTTATTGGGTAATATAAACTAATATAATATAGGTAAACATTCCATACTTGTTATGAGGTTTTATAGCAAGGTTTTATATATTCATACAGCATAGAAGACGGTGTTTTAATTTTATTTTTGTAGCATAGATGTAACTCAGAATAATAAATTATCTATTCAAAAACGTATTGCCAATGGTAACTAGCAAAATAGGTCGATAACGGATTCGAAACATTGTTGGTCTTATGCTCATTAATAAACTGATTATTCAGTGATATTTTACATAGAGATTTTAAGGAATGTATTTTAGGAATTACTACCTATTTAAATTAATCTATAAACACCAGGTATTATAACATGAATAACATTAAATATTTTATTAAATACTGATGCTTATGACAACTACAATTAGAATTAATGACAGATACCATGACATGTAATAAGGATAAAACAACGCAAATATGAAAAACATTGACAAATAAAAAAATATGTTCACTCACCGACGTGCGATAAGCCCGTGAGATCTGATTCTGAAATAAAAAGAAATATGTGTGAAAAATGAGTAACACAAAAAAGCAACAAAATATATCGTAACCATCGCCATGTAATGTAAAAATGATAATACAATGTATATTAGAACAAAACAAAAACACACACACAAAAATAAAATGCCACATAACCAAAAAGTAAATATATATACTATGATATGTAATACATATAATTCTAAAAATAATTGATATGTCGTAAAGTTGTATGTTATTGCAGCTATATTTATACGAAATACCTAAATGTTTTCTTTTTTCTTTCGTAAATGTCGGAGTCTTACTTATATCGTGAATAAATCTTTCTAATTGGATTAATATAGTTAATTGAAACTTTTTTATTACTTTTAAAAATTATCCACGAAACAACATTCTCATTTCACATCGGAAGAAGTAGATCACTTTATTGACTCTGATAAATTGTTACATGATCGGAAATTTTTATTTTTGGTAACACGCGGAAACACCAGTAAATTTATAAATAAGGAAATAAGATGTCGAAATGTCAAAAGATTCACGAATTAATTATATTGCATTGCACGTTTTAGGTTCCTCGTACATTTTACATCCTGATTTAGATAAAGTTGTTTATTTAAAAAGTTTAAAATAAATTCACATTATGCGACACGACCACCTTGATATCATACCTTGATATGCACATTTGCTTTATACTTAAAGTTAACTAAAAATAACAAGCATGGAAATGGGTTATATAATAAATAACGACTGAATTAATCCACACTTAGCCAGCGTGGTGGACTATGACCCTTATATTGTGAGAGGAGATTCGAGCGCATCTGTGGGACAGTAATGGGTTGTGATGATGTGATGATGATGAATGAATGAACAGGGAACATTACAATTAATCCATTAAAATTTCCGTGAAATATCCTACGCGGTCGTATACACCATATGCGTATTTATAAACAAAAAGTTTAAAAAATAAAAACACGCTTTCATTGTACAGAATATTTAGTGACTGTGCTGTTTACCGTTAAGCATTTCCCCCCTACGGACTACCTTTTCCCACCCTGACTATAATATCACATTATACTTGTTATAAAAAGGCATTATTGTCGGAATTAAAATGTGTAAAATTCAACTTCGTAAGTTAAGTGAAAGTAGTTTTAATTCAAATTGCCAGATTTGACCCATTCAAACATAAAGTTACAAATATTGCAAGTTAAATAAAGTTGTTTAAAAAATGAATTATTAGCTTCATTGTTAAGAAAGTCGTTAAACTGGATATCTTCAATAATTTCCTTAATAATAGTGAATAGGCTCTTTATAAGTTAGTGCGCTCACCATCATAGACTACATCGCCTCTTACCATCAGGTGGGATAGTAGTCATGCATTGACTTATTATGTAAAAAAATGTACTATTTAAACATATTTATTTCTTATTTAAATAGTAAATTATGACGTTTAAGAACAATGACTTATGACATTAAAAGATATTCGAAATGTCATAAACATCTCTGAACATCTTTTTATCTTAAAAGAAAACCTCATTCAGCTTCGGCAAGATTGTACTGATTATGCATTATGTTATTGAACTCAAGAAGCTGATAAGTGATTGTTATTGTTTTTAGCTGTATTCTTGCAATATAAGGCCAACGATGACGTTCGTGATGTTTATTCAGTATTAACATATGAATAAATCTTAACAAATATCATTCAACGCTTATCACGTAGGATGTCACAAGATTTCCATCTAGTCAAAACAATATTCTGTTCCTGAATGATATCAGATTTATCGAATCACATGATTATAGTTCCATGATTCTATCTGTACAATTCGATTATCTATTTATTGTTGGCTTTCCTGTATTATTATCGTACAAAGTTGCATGTCATAGAACTTTAGGAAGCAAATTCCTAATCTATCAGGGGTTTAGGTACGTACAACTTTGTAGTGGCTAAGAGGATTGGAGACAAAGTCTTACAGCGAAATAGATCTGGGTTAAAGTGGTATATTCACTTGTATGTATCTTCACTTTCTGTAATCAAAGGTCAACAATAAAGTTGTTTTTCATCAAAAATGATTTGCGGTGCTACTTGTACCAGTTTTAAAAAGTTTTGTAGACACTTTTATTATAACAGATAACATGGTTTTCAATAATTGAGATTTAAGGAAACATGATGTTTCTTTGCCTAAATTATAAATACTAACTCCATACGCATGCCTGTTAACTACGTTGTTATAATTAAGAATAAATAATATGTATCTAGTACGAAATTATAGATTTATTACACGAACGGATTTTAGAAGTAGTTGGAAGACAATGGTGAAAAGGATTCTTGAATGTCATCAATTCCTTGGAAGTAAAAGTATGTCACAATATGGGTGAACGGTTCTGAATGTAGAATTGTGGAATTATGAGTTCCTATGACTCTCATTAGTCATATTGCATGTTGTGAGTGACTAGCATCCGTTTGTAATGATTAGAATAATAATAATAACGCGAACACACTCAAACCCCCGCAGTAGGATTCCCTGTGTCGCGGGCGGCATGGACAACACAAATTAGACATCACTAACAACCATGATCCGAGAACAAATATTTTTCTGTCACATAAATATCTGCACCAGCCGGGAATCGAACCCAGGACCCCTCCCTCCGCAGGCAGGGTCGCTAACAACTAGGCTACGAGGCTACGTTTTAGGACATTAAAACTATTTTTACCACAATTAGTTCACACATATACTCATGGACTGTTTATTATTTCTCTGTACTTTCTTTTCTGACCTAACCTAGATATACTAAACTACATAAATAGATATTTACTGGTACAAGACGAAAATAACCTCGATAAAAACAGCTGGTTGTTTTATTACGAACCACAGGGGGCGAGATAAGCGCAACATTAGTAACGACCTCAGCTGATCTCCGACTCAGTATCTCCCCAGTATTCTTCCGAGAGATATCTCGCTCGAAAACAACACACGTGAAAATATATATGGATTGCGTTATGCTGTTTTTGTAGAATAATATAAGGCGTAATGAGTAGTTAACCTACAAAACTGATACAAGTGTTCGCCTTGTTTGTGAGAAAAGATAGCTGATGAAGAAAATAAATATTGTTAACTATTTTAATCTATGATAGTAAATAGACTTGAGATTAAACTCAAGTTTCAAGGCGAGATATCAAGGTTAATAATGAAAATTCTTAGTATAACTATTTAATATTAAACAGTATACTTAAAAAAAACATGTTTTTTTTTTTATTATGTTTTTAAAGTTAATTACTATTCCTGTTTTTAATAATCGTTCTAGGTTGAATAGTTTCATGAAATTAAATATCATTTATTTGTGTTGATGTGACTTTTTTGTTATGCACAAATCGATCTATTTACGTCAATAATGCACGTGCATTTAACGTTATAATAAATTAAATGTATTTGTTATCAAAGGATTAAAGGTTATATAGTAGGAAGCTTCAAAAGAACTATTCGACACTAACTTCCTAACAATTCGTTTCTCAAAGCTTAGAAGAACTCCATATAAATAGTATCCACCCACGATGTTATTACTAAATCGTGTTAATTAATTTATTAGGCAGAACTAACTCGTGGCTACATTTATAGGTTTTCCAATTGTGTAGAACTA
>DWPA01001687.1:0-17747 GCA_018251375.1 Calpodes ethlius | reverse complement strand
AATTAGTAGTGAAGACAATAATCTATCTATCTAACAGCCTTTAAAGGTCCACTACTGGATATAGGCCTCCCCTAATTTGCGCCACTCAGACCGGTAAATAATAATAATAATAAACGCTAACACATTCATACCCCCGCAGTAGGATTTACCTGGTAGCATGGACAACACAAATAACACGTCACTGACACCTATGACCAACCTATGAACAAATATTAATCTGTCACATAAATATCTACCCCGACCGGGAATCGAACCCAGGACCCCTCGCTTCGCAGGCGGGGTCACTACCAACTAGGCTACGGGGCCGTCTGCAATGTGTCTAGTACAGATTTTTTTCTATTATAAGGATGGTTTAATTGCGTGTCCCAGCGTGCGCATTCATAATTCCTTACTTTACTTAGAAAATTTGTTTTTTTTTTAATATATTGATAAGCGTCAGTTTGAATCTCTTCGCGAATAAAACGGGTTAACTCACGGATTAATTTTGACTTATACCAACTAAAAGATCGCTATTTCAGTACACTCAGCGAACATAACCCCCTCTGTGTTCGTTGTGTATATTACGCTTGCATACGGTAAGTGCCTTGTCACGAAGCGTGTTGCCAACTCGTACTAAATAAGGCTTCTCGGACAATGCGATGGCGGAAGCGTTTCAGCTAAGGAACATTTTGCCCGTGTTCTAGATTTGTTACATTACATTATCTTTCCATTGTAACTGGCCCGAGTTATATTATGTACTAGATTTTGCCAGCGACTTCATCCGCAGGAATTTAGTAATCCCGTCTAAGTTCTCCTATTGTAACGATGTCACGAAATAAAGCTGTAGATCTAACCCCGTATTCACAAACAATACTTTGAAGTCTCGCGGAGAATAGAAAAGGATTGATTATTCGTATGTCATTCTTGACTTTGGCATTGTTCAAGAAACTAGACTCAAGAAGGTAGGAATACAGTCTGTAAATACAGGGTCATTATTTTCAACTTAATAAACTTACTTTAGACACAAGTTTTTCAGTTCATATTCCCTCTGTCTTCTTGTGTGTTATTCTTATGCTCTTTTTTCCGTTGACTATATTGTGAATTACATTAGTATTGATTAAAAATGAGATCATAAAAATCGAAGGGAAAATACTAATTATCACTTATAATATTATCCTTTAAATCATTCCATTTCATTATGTAAAATATTTATTTATAATTTTTAAAAACATACATAAAGTATGTTTAAAACATGAACATTGTAGGTTTAAACTGCGCTTATAATTTACTGGTATAATTAAGATAAAACAGTACTACTAGATAAACTTTGTTTCAGACCCTTTTAGAACACAATAAGCTACAACTACAAGAGTAGGTACATCATACGTAATGTTTAATTCATAAAACTCAGCTAGACAAGGTTTCCAGACGCTATGCACCAGCTTCCTAAGCCTGGTACGAGCCTGGTACGCGGCTGGTGCTTACCATAATGAGTACACATTTACACTGCTTGTAAGATTATGAGTCATGTCCGTTGTTTTCTTAACCAAGATTTGCATTCATATGTTTCGCATTAACAAGATTCCGGGAAGATTCCTCAGCTGCCGTTTGTTTTGACGGCATTATGGGAATTTGTATGTTATTTCTCGTATGTAGTTATGTGGATGTAAGTGTGTGTTGATTGAACGTAAACATAATTTTGATGGAAGCCGTAATTAATCGGTTAATTAACATTGCCTACAGATGAAGGCGAAACGTTTACTTAGATTTTACACTGATTATATTGTGTTGTATTTTAATTTTTATATTTTTGTCACCTCTAGATTACTAAGTTTGTTTAATTATATCGTAATTTAAAACGTAATCGGACTAAATAGTCTGAATTAATATTTCATTATATTATAAACAATACAAATAATAGTTATTATTTGTGTGTTAATTATAATTATTTTACATCTTTCAGGTTTAGGTTAGGAAAACTGATAGTCTATATGCAACCATGAAATACGAAGAACACTTATAATTTAATTTAAGAATCCCAAAAATTACTTACTGTTGAAAATTTATCGATACTTATTTCGGGAAAAGTACTCATAACGGCAGTAAAACGAAGTAATTTCAAGCAGACACTGCATCTGCCACTTTTGTACAGCATTGAAACTCATAAAGGAATCTGTGTACAAAAAGAAGATAATAATAAGTCTCTCGCCCACACATCCGCGTGTGGCCAGCCTGCATTTAAGCGCAATTTATTGCAAGCGCAATTACAAGATGGCCGAACAAAATGGCACGCGTTTTCGCGCCACAAAGGCATGTCAGTGAGCCGGCGCCTGCGCATTAGTTTATTTTGCGTCAACGAATGAATCAAAATAAAATCAAGATTTAATCTGTATGATAATATATACGGATTATATAAGCAATTATAGAAAATGACTCTTGAATATTTTAATGCTTTGGAAGTTTACATTTTAAGCTATTCGTGAATATAGAAGAAAATTAGCAATAATTATATATATAATATAACAATAATTATTTGGAAAAAATACCCTTTTTATATGAACATAAAATATACATTGGCTGCAATATAGGTACTTTTAATTTGAATAATTAATAATTACATCGCTTATTTCATATTCTTTTAAAATTTATGGTTCAATTCCCTTGGGTTAAAATTATTGTATCGTTGCGGTATTGGTTCTTTCTGATCAGTTTGTCTATAATATCGACTAAGTGGACCTTTCTGAGCTAAATAAATTTGTAAATTTCATAACATTATTATATTTTTTTGGCGTCGCCACATTTTTTTTTTATCAAAAAGTATTAGTAAGAAAGGTGTTATTATAAAAAATGTTAGGTTAGTACTCTTAATATCTAATAATTTATCTCGACTTACGTTTGTTGTCTGACATTCGTTCATAATAATATCTGTATTATCACTCACATCCGATTTATCACTTGTAAATTTAAGAATTGAAGTATTTGTCTCATGTGGTCTACATTAAGAAATAAAATAAATACTAATCGAGGATTATAATTGAACTGCTCCTGTTTCCAATTAGTCGAGGATTACTTATTCTACGGGTAAATAAAACCCTCGAAACAAAAATATACCTGTATTAAATTAATCACGAGTACTTATTTCATGTTACGAACATTTATATCATACACAAAGCAACGCCCACGTATGGGTTTCGGCGTGGGCTTAAGATAATTTATGATACTGTTTTTGGTACACTTTAATATTTTAAATTGCGAATGACCGCAATTATCTTAGGTAATATTGCATTTTCATATATTTACTTTAACATAATTTTAAGAGGACATCCGAGATTTAGAGAAGAGATAAATGAATATATAATTCCAATATTTTGAAGTATCTAAATACTGTTCAATATTATAATTATATTTTATTGTTATTTCCTTATTTATATATAAGTATATACGCTCACGAAATTGTCGAAAAACTCCAAGAAGTATCGACCTATAAATAAATAAACGACGCGCTATTAACCTAAACTTATTCTTTATCGACCCTAGTTCTCTCACCGTACTCCAGATTATCGTTCCAACTTTAAAATCAAATTATGCTATCATTTAGATCTACCCTCATTTCCGGCACTATACTCAAGTGGTACCAAAATAAAACAAAAGTGCAGACAAACAATTCTGTACATTAGTACGTATAGATTTACATCACAAAGGCCCCTTTGAGACTTGAACCCCTTAAAAAGTTTTTACGACTCCCGCTTGACATCAAGCAGATGTTTAAAACAAATACGCCATCAAAGTTAGATATTGAAATAGCGTAGACTGTGTCTCTGTGCTACGACGGTAGATACCTATACTTACAGAACAAAGTTTCATCATTATCTAAGTAATCCATAGTAAAATTATAAATGGGAAAGTCTGTTTGTTTGTCCTTCTTTTACACCGCTATTCGACTTCCGTCTTTATGGCATGATCTTTTGTGTTTGTTCCTAGGTTGGAGAGCGACATAATCTACTTTTTATACCATAAAAATATGTCAAAGGAATGTCCATTATATTACCTATATGAATTTCTCTACAAAAAAAGAAGAAGTAATGTTTGTGTATGACTTATAATGACTGTAAGAAGAATGTCCATCATATAGACTTTTAATCCAAGTTACGTTGCATTTTATTTACTTTTAATTTTATTCAGTATCCCAAATTATTGGCGACTAGTTTAGCGTCACGATGAATCGGTCATAAGGCCAAACAATTTAAGATGATTCAGATTTACGCAACTTTTTGAATTTGTCAAAGACGCTTAACATAAATGAGACCTATGTATATATGGTATGATACAATTTAAAGTGATTAGACACGTGTGGTATTGAGTACACTTTTGCAAGTGGAGATTCGGCTTCGAATAGAGCAGTACATAGATATGTTTGTTTATCTCTGACGCGCTGTTAACCATATGCTTGTAGTGGATACTCTGGGAGCTGGCGATTAAAGTTGGATTAGTCTACTTTTAAACGGAGTGAGAGCAGATTTTATTTTTAATAGCTATTTACTTTTAAATTTTCAGAACACGTATCTTTCTGTTCATTCTTTTGTTAAATTTGTAGTCCAATAATAATAGCTCTATTTTTAACAGCTTTATCTCAGTAAAAGTTAATTAATCCTACTGACGAGATGAAATTCTACAGCTAGAACTTATTAAAGCACTATTACAAATGACTAACAATTACTAATACTTAGCAACGGAACTAACTTACACTATCAGTCCTAACGTCCACAGTCCTCTTACTGACGAATAAAAACATACTGATGTTCTTCTCAACACCTAATTCTGATTTTGTGCAATCCTATACGAAGTTTTTTGACGGGTCTTAATTTCATATAAGTATATTTTTATCCTTTTCCTTGTTTATATGAATAGAACATTCTAACTACATTTTTTCTACAGTCCAATTCGAAGTTTCTCTCAGCTGTTCATAGTCGGCAGATGATTGCACTAACGGGTCCTTAACTTTCCTTATCCCAGAAAAAATAATCTTAATTTAATATAAGTATATTTTCTTTCCTTTTCCTTGTTATAGTTATTACATCCATCTCCTACACTAGTCGAGTTTCACCGCTGACTCACATCTTGTCAAGGTCGTGAGATCGGAGCCGAAGATAAACATGGTAGAATTTACGTAGTTAGGTAATTAAATTATTATTCTTATACTATAACTTATACAATATATGTCTTGCATTCTATTGGTTAATCATATTTTACTCTCTCACGAACAAAATTCAGGATTTATCATATCACTCTTAACATAATCATCATCATTGTTATCATAACCCATAACTGTCCCGCTGATGTTCTCGGGACTCCACTCACATTGTGAAGGGTAGAAGCAATAGTCCACCACGCTAACCTAGTGCAGATTGTCAGACTTCACACACTTTTGAGAACATTATGGAGAACTCTCAGATGTGAACTCAGTGTCCACACTTTGGTCCACCAAATCGTATGTCGAAATACCGAGATTGATTTTCGGTTGTAGTCGTTGGTGACCTTTAAGTTATTTAAGAGATTTTTCGTGGATCAAGTGGTCAAGTCTACGATCCTTATTTATACAGTTAGATAATTGTTAGATAAATACACGTGGAATAAGCCCTTTTAGTATTGTAATTGCCATTAACAATTCAAAATTTAATGGAGCCATTGTGATCAACCCCTAAGAGTCAAGAATAAAAGCCAATCTGTAATGATGCCCATACACAATATTAAAGCATGCTCTTCGACATTTATCACATAAAATAATCAAAGAGTGACTCATTTTAAATACGGCTATTAAAATAATGATACAATTTGCGTTATGAAATGACTGTAAGATGTTATCACAGTGCCCTCAGGTTATCTGTTTCCTACCCATATATTAAACTAGTGGCCCACCCTGACTTCGCGCGGATGTAACTAGTATTAAAAAAATATATATAGCATACTTTACTCTCTAGTCTCCTAACTAATTTCACACTTACAATCATATCATAACAAGGAAAAACAAACAAACACATTTTCGCATTAATTTGTGTTTGATATAGAAGTATTATTTATACTTTTGTCATTTTATCCTCAGTTTTATTAAGACACCTCCTGAATCATACTTTAATCTCAGGATAAATAATAGGTTATAGTAACTTTGTACTTGCATAAATTTCTTGAATTATTTAAATTTTATAAATAAACCATACATTGAATCATGTCCTTAGACAGCAGTGGCCATCTAACGCCAGGTGGGCTGTTTCGTTTTGTTCTATTGTATTAAAAAACCAAAAACAAAACAATGTCGCAATAAAATTGTCATTCAAACACAATCCAAGCGTCGGACGCGCGGTATCGGGTTCACTCGGCCATCATGTCCAATTGCGACCGAGAATGACCAAAAAATAAAGGTATCGCATTTCACTCGTTACGATTCCGTCACCGTTATCTGTCAAGTCAGGGCTGCCAGGCTGACGACAATTTTTTACCAAATACCACTTATATTTTTCTTTATTTTCATGTCAATAGGCTACGGTGGCCACTTGCCGTCAGAGTAAGATTTTTGAACAAATTCACCTTTTTGTGCGATAAGGATAGCAGATAAACTGGCACTGCAGGCTTCCAATAGGACTTCTGTTCTGATTCCATTCCTGCCCATGGACTTCTGTGACAAACTTCCAATAGGATAGTTAGTTAGTATGTCCTGTTAGTAATAAGTGTTAAAAAGAATATCAGTTTGTTGTTGTTATCTAGTAAGAGGACTGCAAACGCTAGAACTGTAAGTTAGTCCTATTAGTAGGTATTAGTAATCATCCAGTTAGTAATTTGTCCTACTCAAAGTTCCTACAGATGCCTTGTTTTCCTTGAGAACAAACATATGATCGCTTATAATATTAGTGTAACCGGCAATCTAGAACAAAAACACAATTGCTATATACATTTAATATATTTTAAGTTGAAATCGCTTTGTAAACATAACATAGTTTTTTAGTTGCTTGGTGAAATTAAAAATCTGTGAAAATGAACGGAAGTAAATGAGTTAAGACAATGATAATGGGATATAATCATAACGAAGTGTCTAATTTGTTGCATGGATAATAAAATTAATGATTATCCATGCTATTAATGATTATTTGAGGCGTTTTAATTATACAATATTTTATGAACATTTACAAGAGTTTACAAATGAAGTCAAATAAATATATAAGATTGAAAATTGAATTAATGGCGTCCACGTCTCGGAAAAAGAAGTGTAGGTCCCCCCGCAATCTATTCGCTGGATTCAGAAGACTCAGGACCGGTCTGAGTGGGCAAATTAGGCAGCAAATTAGGGTAGGCCTATGTCCAGTAGTGGACTTTTAAAGGCTGATAGATACAAGACTGAATTATAACCTATTTTAACAGCACTACCTGGTAAAATAATTAATTAAACTATTTATGTTAAAAAAAAATCGCGTATAACTAAATTAAATCTTGATCCCTTCTTGATTTCTTAACCTGAAAAACTTGCTTCCTACTTGAAAAACCTGATTGTTGTATATTATAAGATGTATTCCGCTGGTGACATCCCTGACTGTAAATGATATCCATGAAGCCGTTAGCGCGAGAACATCGTCTAGATCTATTACCGTCTTCCCAAATTGAAACATGACGCGATTTGATTCGTGAAAGTCTAAACTCGGAACATGTTCTCTTTTCTTATCGTTGTGGTGTTTACTTAAATGTAACACGACGTAACCGCACTATGATGTTGTTCTATGGGTGGTCATTACAGGTGAAACTTCCACTTCAAGAGCAACTGAGTTGTTTGTTGTAGTGGAGGTTTATGAAAAGTTCTCTTTGAGGAGTAAGGGGTTTTTGGGGGTTTCTTGGGGGAGACTTGGGCTTCTTAGCTTCATGTTAAAATAATACTATCCCTACACTTTAACTTCCGATTAGAAAATGCAAATTGATTGACAGGCTGTAAATATTTACATTTCTCTCTATCCATCAGCTTTTCATTGCTAAACATAGTGTTCCCTTATACTCATCCAATACTTACGTCACTCCAACTGGTCCTGGGCCTTCTGAATTCAGTGGATTTCTGTATTCTTTAGTTTAACAGGTTAACTGTTCGGGGATTAGCTTAACTCCTTTTACTGTACTTTTACTTACCAATATATGTACACTTATTCCCATGAGGTGAAGTAGTTAATTAAAATAACACGGCCTTCACACTTGTTGCTTTCAGATTACAAGAAATTAATGGTTTTCTACGAATTACATTAAGGACCAATATCAGAAAAAATAATATTATTATTTCGATATAATTGTACTCGTATTACACCTAAACGGATCATCCAATTGACTTCATAATTACATAGTATATTCAATGGTTTTGTCTAGGTTATAGCTTTAATTAGTTTCTTTACAGAATATTTAAGATAATACCTAATTACGCTGAATCAACTACGTATACATACGTAACTTTCTCGTTACTTATTTCGTCAAATTAATTGGAAATATATTAATAATTATCATTATATTAATTGGCTATGCTACTCATAATTAAAGTTAATAAATGAACGTGCTGTTATGACGTTTACATAAAAAAATATTAATTATAATTGTTACAAAAGCGTGCTCATGTTATCAGTAGTGATAATTGACTAAGGCTCAAATGTGATGGATAGAAGTTCATCGAGGCATAAAGTTTTATCCCTCAGCAAGTCTAAGGTATATATTTCGTATAAAGCAAGTCTAAGGTATATACTTAGACCTTAGAGGATTCTAATTTCGGACAGATAGCGATCGAGAAATTATGGAAAACATCTTATTGGAAATCCGCAACATTCCGCGAAGAGGATGGATATTGTTTTAGCCGATGTTGATGATGTATTTTTATGTAAATTCTTGATAAAAGAGCAGAAAGACCACCTGATGGTAGTGACGGTAGATGGTCATTGTCGCCCATGATCGATGGAAAAACATTACCTACTAAGGAAAGAGGGAGGGCTCGTATTGGAAATGTAAACTAGAAAAGAAAAAGAATTTCAAATATAGTGTGACTTGCTGCCTAGCGACAGTTGTTATAAAACTTGATTTTACTTTCCTGCATACCTTATTTATCAACTCGCACATAATTTTTGAGCTCACAACGAGAGACGTGAAATAAGATTTCTTCCAGAAGGAACGTTGTACCCAGGTGGGTAGAAATATTCTACTTCCGTGCGTAACCGTCAGGATTGAATTGTATGGATAGACCAGTGACTGAACCTTTTAAGAGTGGGAACTGTTTACTCAAAATCTAATGACTTTATTATAAAGGGTGCACCAAGAAATGGGCAGATTCTAAAGGAGGTTCTTAAACGAGAATTTCCATCCAGCCCTGAAAAAGCATAAACCTGAATATAACCTAAGAAACTCAAGCCTGCCACATCGTAGACCACACGATACATCGCTGTACAGTACATTACTACGACCATCTAACTGGAATCTTAATGCAACGGATGCTGTATCAACACTGACATGTTTGCGGCCTATCAAACATTCAAATGCATTAATGGATTGCGCGTCATGTAACTACACAGACATGTTTGTGATTCTGTTTTTACGGAATTAGTTAAATTTTGGTTAAACAATCTTGTCATGTTATGTAATCCGGTTGTAACTGGTAATATCCGCATTTTATAATGTCAGAATACTATTTGTGTTTACGTTAACATTACGTTAAAACGGAATTTCTTTATGCAAACATACTGATTCAGTTTCCTCGAAAAACGTTGAAATAACACGTTTGCATTATATTATCCCGTATTTGAAAGACTGAGGTGTATTTAATTAATATGATTGTTAGATATTACTCAATATTTAAATCATTTGTGTGTCAAAAATAACAAACGAGTGTATTCTTTGAGCGTAGTATTAATACGAAAGCAACACTTATACATACAATTACATTAATGAGAATTTTTAATGAACCATTTCAACTTTAGTTTTTTTATATTATACATAATTGATACATAAGAGAAAACATACGGAAAGATAATAACACCAATAATAATAGTAATAATTTAAGCTATAATATAACAATAATAATGACACTAAGCTGTACTAACAAGCCAGGGGCGAGGCGGTTATTCTGCTCCTTCTTAGGATACCTTAGTCTGCCGATATGGGATTGGGATAAATTTTCTAAACCAACCCATTACGGTAAAAAAATATCGGTAATAAACATAGGTAAGAGTACCAACAGTAAATTGACTGTACTAAGATTACTCCCAACTCAAATATTAAGTAAAAAAAATACTACCTACATTCCTCTGTCACGTTAACCAGATAAAACCAGTAATACCCAACTATAACCAGCGGAAAGCAGCTAAAACCACACAAACTTAAGTTCGCAACGTGTTTGGTCAAGGCAAGCCACAGTATAGTCAATAAAACATTCATTTGATGGTTTACCAGAACGGGATAAACGAATAAATATTTTGCGATCGGATTTTGGAGTTGCCGAAGACGTTAACCGCGGCCAGTTGCCACTGCGAAGTGTTACTGAATCTACATGATTTAAGACCCGTTGTAAAATTATATTTATTTTTGTGTATACGTTTCAATTTTAAGACGTCAATATCGCTTATAATAAACACTATTATTATGTAATAATTGTTATATTTAGTATACTTTTACACTTGTATCTATAGCGAAACAAAAACACTTTCGCATTTATAATTAGTATAGATTGTACGAATACGTGAAGCGTGAAACGTGAGTTAACACATTTGATTAATTGTGTTACACGACACGGGATACTTCGGTTATTTTGAACCTTCCTAATTTAAAACCCTATTAACTTAATTGCCGTTAAAACCACCTCTAAAGTGAAGATACAATCAAATTATCCTGATACCTTATAAAACATCGTTGTACAAAAAAGCGTAAACACTATCTGATTCCATTGTCTTAAATTGCATTAAATCACGATCAATTTTAAACTCTAAACCGTTGTAATAAGGATTACACGGTTACTCGTTTAATTGGAGTAAATAATTTAATAAGCGAGCGGTTTGGAAGTAAAGCGTTATACAAAAGGAAGCGATTTATTCAAAAAATATTTTCTTACTCTTTCTTTTTTTAAGGAGAAGATAAGGATTGCGAGATTGTTGAGTAATGCGCACGTCATAGTTAATTAGGATCAGCAGGTGTTAAGGGGAAGTTTCCGATTTTGATTATTTATAACCTGTTTAAAATTCGATAAGAATCGCTTGAAATAAGGAGCTTTGGGAGTGATGTATTTTATTTTTAATAAAAGTTAGGAATAATAAAACTGTAATGATTGAATCGTTTTATGTATAATTATTACAAAACTTTCTCACGAGTGTTTGAGTTTTAATTGATATATAATTCAATTACTGAAATAATTCATATACCTAATGGAAGATATTTGAGAAATGCTGTTATTATAAACTGTATAGATATGATAAATCTCATAACAATGATATTTAAATTTTTTGTTTGTTTCTCGGCTTAGTCTATTTGGATGTACTTTTGGTTGATGTATTGCAGTAAATATAACCCATTCAGGTTCTGTTTGATATTCAATAGCTAACGACATTACTTAACGACAAAATTGCATAAAAACGACATCACAATAAGTTAATCCTTCGGAACGTTGTTTTTACATAATAAATAAACATTGCCTTGAAATACTTTAAAATAACTTTTTGTGCCGTGTTTGGAAAGAGTAGGTACATATAGTAATGTATGTTGACACATAATAACATCCAGGAGTAGACAACTGTCAAAATGTCACATATTTACAAATAAAATTACATAAAAAAAATACACAGTTCTATTTAGTGAATCAGACCCTGATTACTATATAGTATGAAAGTACTACTCAATATTAATCAAACCAGCTCAAACTCGACGTGGTTATGTCGTTTTATTCTGAAGTTCCTATGGCCACTTTCCAGCTCTATCGTCAGATCAGGTCGATAGCTCCAAATTATTTTATTGTCATTAAAAATGAGTCAGAATGCAAAGTTTCAGCTTTATTGGATATCAAGAAGAGTAGTATATATAGATAAAGTAAGTTGAATAAAAGTGTGTAAATTTTGTTAATATTTACTAAAAAGGGAATTTTTATTTCGGTATCCTTTTACGTATAAAGTATCATCGCCTTAAGGTAAAGCTCCGTCCACAATTCCAATAAGTTAGATCGAAGCACGTTCGTCGAAGCTTTTTTTCCTCAAAATGATTCTTAATTGAACCCACATGTCCCCGTATCGGATAAATCTGAGATGTCGGATAGCTCCAACACTTTACCCGGGCCCCGCTCGTAATTGGAAGTAATTAATTTTTTTATCTCTTTCTTACATCACAATATGAGTTTACAAGCAAGAGTCAAGTTTGTTGATAAGAGTGTAAATATGTTGCTTTAGGTATTGTGATGATATTAGGGAACATTTATGTTACATGACGAACGAACATGATCCGATAGCAAACTTATTTTTTCATTTGGTTATTGCGTATATAGATTTATAGCGCCTAGACGGTTAATTTTTCTTACTTGTAGTAAAATGTATCATAAAAATTGTGCATGTGTGTATATATATATACTAATATATGTATATATATCGTGTACTTACTTATGGTGTTGGAATGTGATTTTTGACAACGGAAATTGGTAATTAACCTGTAATTATTTATTTTATTATTATAAATTAGGAAAATATAATTATATTTTCCATATAGCACAGTTTCATCTTACCAAGGTAGCCTAGAATGGCTTCCTTGAAATGTTTACATATTACTTATGTCTATCGCAATTCTTATCGTTATCCCAAGCAACAGACAGTGAATGCGTTACTCAGTGGGGTTGTAACTAACACTAGAACGTATGCAACATTATTGCAGATAGCGTGGGATATATTCCACAATATATCCAACATCATTGAACCTACAAATACTTATAAACTTCCTTTTTCATCAAGCTGGTTTAGATCAAGACATTTCATTTTATTTTGAACTCTATTTATGTATTCAAAAGTTTCATTTCAGCATAAACGACTACAAACGAAATCTGTTCATGTTTATCCTATCTAAATGAATGACTTAATAGAAATATCACATGTACGTGTGTACTCGAATTGATAAATAGCCAACAATTACCCACACGCTATCAAAATGATGTAACTTTGATGTTATCTCAATCCACCGATACACCCTTATTGTGTGAGCCGTAAGGGTGTCATTTAATTGCAAAGCTCGAAACCCACGCATCAATTTACGGGAATCGTCCCGAGTCACAGATAATTAAATAACAAAAAGTGTAGAATAAAAAGTCGCGTTGATTTATTTGATGTCGGTGTGTGTTTCGAGTTTTACGCGGGAAAACATTTTTTTAGGGATCGACGAGTTGAATATTAGAGTTTTTTATTTATAATATTTTTTTTACAGACATACATAAACATACCGGTTGAATGAATTCCGGATTCAACACAGAGTGATGTGCTGAGGATATGAATGTATGAGTATAAAAAAATATATAGAAAAAAAGTGTGTTCCAAAAAATATTTGTTTTTCAAAATCCTTTGCACAAATAATAACCTTATTTGAAATTTTCATGTTTTTAATACATAAGATTGACGTTTATAAAAAAATCATAAAACATATAAAGTACAAGACCATAACCATAAAATAACTAAACAGGTTTATTTACTTAATAAATCGTTTATTTCGTGTATTTTGAACGGAACCCTTCAACTTGTAAACGAATGCTTTATGGCATAATCACTTAATTATCCCATTGTTTGGGACAAACCTTATAATGGGTACATTTAGGAGTATGAGAACATCTTTATGATGTATGTGTGAACTAATAAATTTTACTTGTCAACACTATTTTTACAAGCTTCTATTTAGCTTGCAATATTTGTGGTTCACGTAACGAAAAAACTACTTCGTCTTTATATTAGGGAATTAAAATTTTATGTATTGCTTTAATTCCGATCGCAACGCACTTAGGGTTGGCTTCAGACGAAGAAACGCCTTGACGATGAATAGTGCAGTCGCAATGTTTTTATTTTAGTGCATTAGCGTTATAGAAGTTTTTTTTGTTTTTTAAACTATATTTTTCAAACCCCTACGCATGTGTGTGAAAAAAGAACGGCAATAAAAGGTTGTCGATTCCTTTCTATCATTGGTTGCTAGGCAATACTTTGTTGTTTAAAACTTTCATTGATTTGGCGGAAATATATTTCGTAATGGATATTCCCAAAGAGATGAAATGTTTTTTTCGCGATGATAAGTAGCCTATGGTACTCTTTCTCCTCCCAACTATCTTTATACCCAGAAACCATACTATAAGGACTCTCCGTTGCGAGGTGAAAGAAGGGCGAACAAACGAACAAATACACTTCCGCATTTAAAATATTATTTTAACATTTTAGATTATTTAAAATATTCATTACTCTACGCTAGTAAGTCCATCAATATACTGTACTTATGTTTGTCGCGATATTTATAAAATTATATTTTTGATAAAGTTATTCTGTAAATTATTATGTATTGTTCCGTAATTTTTAAATACGTGAACGTTAATAAGTGATTGCTTTTGGTATTTATTTGGTATGATTAAGACACACACGCACAGATTTTCGTTATGACTGACCGCTAGTCTTTGATTTAGAGTTATCATAATCCACAAACTGTATATATGAATTCACAGTCGCTCCCCTTTTATCTGTAGTACAGTTTTATAAAACCCGCCATTAACAATCCGAGTCCATTTGTTTTTCATACTTTAAATGAATTAAAACTGTACTGTCTCGTAATAACATTAAATCCCCAAACAATGCGGCTGTATTAAGTATCGCTCTCTCGATTGACCGAAAAGCCTATTATGGGTTATTACTCGTAGGACAAGTTACGGGCGGAAGCGATTATACAATGAGCTATAGAGATCTTCGACAGGGCACATATCTGTTATTGTAATCGTGGTATATTATCTATATGTTCTTTCTTTTTTACGTAAATAATTGAAAAATGAGCTAATGATTTATCTGATGGTGGGTGGATACCACCACTGATAAATATCAGCAATGCTAAATACATTACATTACATTAGAAGAAAAAAGAAGGAACAAGAAGAACTGCGTCTCAAACTAAAATTATATGTAGTAAGGGCAGAAACCTTTGCACTAGCGATAACGTCTATATGAAAAAAAATCGGGCCTGAAATTTCTTTATTAATATTTCTTTGGTATTCCAAAAATTTCCCACCAGCTCAAGATGACTGAATTTCTTATTTCATTTTCTTTCAACATTATGTAAATTTAGCTGTAATAAGTTTATTGTCAAAAGAGCTACATAAATACAATTTTTGTATAAAGTATCCATTGCACTGGTTTAGTTAAAAGCGATGCCAACAGATAACTGACTTGATTATTGCGTTGCGGTTCATCCTGGCGCGTCTCCTAATGTGCTTTGACACAGTTTTGCAATGCGACACGCTGTAGTGACCCGTTTCAATATACACTTACTTTTACTAAGGCAAATAAATTATTACAAATTGATTAAAAAAGGGAATTATAAATGTAAAGTTTTTAATTCATAACACCTTTTGTACTTTACCGGTTGAATATTCTATAAACGATTACTATACAATACTAACAATGTTGGATAGTAATACTATGAAAATTAATATTTAATTATTTTTATTTCAATAAAATTACAATTAAAAAATAGCACAACAAAAAGTTTACTGGAGTGATGCAAGTGCGATATCCAGTCTTATTCTAATTAAGTTTGTTTCGTATGACATTGGTCGTAATTATCTGAATAGAGTAAAGTTTAAAAAATACTTTACTATCTGGTACCTGAGACAAATATTAAATTATCAAGAGACGTTTTATAACTCTTCTTTAGTGCTCTAATTTCTGAACATAGTTTCATCCTAATAGGTTAATTAGGTTAAGATGTACATAGTTTATCACTCAATAATAGTTAGTAATTTATCAAGTACGATGATGATTATAAAAGAGAAATTTTGGCGTGTTCGTATAAAAATCCCAAATTTTTTTTAGTTTAATTTCTAATCTAATAGCGCAGACAATCTAAGGACAAAATCCTACTATAATATTCATATCATATATAACGCTATCAGATAACAAATCAACTAATGAAATAGTTTATTCTTACACAAATTTGACTTTAAGTAAAACAAGAAACCGCCATCGCTCACGACTTGCAGCGCCGCGACAGTGGACTGATACTCCACTACATTTGCACTCAGTGGTTTCCTGCTTCGAAATTTAAACGCAGATTAAAAACAGTGACCGCTAATAATTCGCTCTGTGCTCGTAAACCGTCGACTAAATCCAACGAGACAATAATTTTAATTGCTTTATTTTAAACAGCGAACAAACAGCACGAGTAAACAGTCGCTCTGTTATTATTTAATTATTTACAATTTAATATCGGAAATCCGCAATGAATATCATAGTCGTGCGTTGTTTAAAGTAGATTTACCGAAAAGTAAACGTTAAACTCCATTCGTGGGAATAAAATGTATTTTTTGTTTCGCTTTCAGACCGGCATCGCGGCAAGCTCTTGACAAAATAAGGTGAGGGAACAGTTTGGAGTAATGTTGTTATGTGATATCGGATTTAAGTGGAACCTAGAGAATTTTACTGAAATAGTTTTATCAGTGCTTTTTATATTAAACTTCTAAAATATTCAATATTGTAAATTTATAGGATTTTACAATCGTACAGGCTTATTTTATAAATTCATAGTTCGCGCACCTCATTTATGGAGAATTAGCTTTGTAATATTCCAGTTTCAAATTTCAATAGATATAGGCCTTTTCGTAATATATAAATTCATGATTTGACACTCATGCCCTTGCCCTAGGTCTCCGTGTGTCGCGGGTGACATGGACGTCACAAATTAGGCATCATTAACATTTACGACCTAGTAAAAATCTTTTCTGTCACATAAATGTCAACCTCGGTCCGGGATTGAAACCAAAACCCCAGTTACGCAGACTACAAACTACAAACTAGTCCACGGGCACATCAAACAACCTCTATACAACTCAGCATTCAAAGTCGTAGGTCATCCATTCCATTGCGCAATGTTATCGTTATTCTCGTCCGAAATACCATCCATGTCGATGGTAAAAACTATTCCCGTAAATGCATTCATGGACAAGAGGCGAAAAACTATAAAAAATGATGTTTTGAGCCGGTTGTGTGATCTGTCAATTAGTTTTACGACGGCCGATAAAGCTGTTTTCCGTAATAGCCGGGTTTGTGTGGTTTGGGCTTAACGTAGTTCGGTCAATGAGTTGAATAGGAGCAGAAGTACCTGTCCTTTGATATACTATTTATTGTGAAGTCTTACTAGTTAAGTGTCCATTCTATTGCTTGAGCCAATTGGCAAACGGTTCATCAAGTTGTCCTGGGGTTTGAGAACCATTAATTTTTCTTTCTCCCCTCTTCTTTCTTGACCGGCAACGCGTTGGTAATGTCCTTGGTATTGCTGGTGTCTATGGGTAATGGTGATCACTTATCATCTGGTGGTATGATAGCTCTTTTAACCCAAACAGTGGATCAATAGCTGGTGCAGTAGAAAATTTATCAAATACCGCCGATCACTGACAAGCAAGACTACTATTGCGTTGCGTTTGTAGGATAAGAATAGTCAAGATTGGTTATTTTAATAGGAATTGTTAGAGGGCTCAAAAACATTTGGAGCGGAGTTCGCAATGGAGAGTG
>DWPA01001686.1:0-17749 GCA_018251375.1 Calpodes ethlius | reverse complement strand
CAATGGCTTTGACAATTTAGCTTTCTGTAACGAAAAACAAGAAATTTAAATCTTTAATAACAGCAAACGTAAATCGCTTATCCCTTGCTCCAATAAAAATTGCTTAAACAAAACCCTCAGTATATTCGTTTAAAATAATAACAAACTGTGGAACAGTACTTGTGCTTTGTTTTATAATGTGCATTGTATGCCATTGGAAAAAGGATGTTTCACTCGTCATAAAGCAGCTGTCTGATCGGTGGAATCAAGTGATAAATTTGGCTTCAAATTTGTCATAAAATATGAAACAATTTTTTGCTAATGTACACAATCAAATCAGAAAGTTGATTCAGATTTCTAAGCGTGGTTACATTATAAAAGATCGTATCAGCTTGAAATGATTTGTTTTCGTTAGCCAAAATTGAGGTCGAATATAATTTTAGTGCTAATTTGCTTGATAGTAATACTGGCGTATTAAGTTAAGTAGCGACATATTAATTTTTAATTAATCATTTATTTCTCTTCTCGTAATTTATTTTGTAAAAGTAATGTATTCTTTTTATTATTATCAAAACTCATACGTGAGTAACTTATGGAAGGTTATTATTTTTAATCATCTCTTCTTCTGCGATGAGACCAGCACGCATATTATTTCACACGCCTTTAAACAAACTCAGTCATTATCAAACCGTTGCATTCAGCCCTTGCTCCACATTTCATTCCTGTCTTCCATTCTTGTATATTCGCTTTAAATTTTACTTCTCATCTTTGTTAAGAATTTCCGCGGTTGGTAATTTGGTTAATTTAAACTATAAAAACGATAGCTGCATAATGAAAGAAAAATGAATAACTTTATATTTATAGAATTAGCACATCACGAACTACAAAATCAAATTAAAGTTATTTCATCTGTGATGACGTTCATATTACTACTTGGATTGTGTTTTGGGTGACTGTGACACTTTTAGATGTGTGACACATCCGTTAGTTATGTAAAAATGAGACGAAACAAATCCATGAAAGATAGTAACGTAATGTATCGACATTACTTCGTCAATTAAATAATTTGTAAGTGTTTGAAATATACGCGATGCCAATTATTTTTATTTTATTGTAGATAATATTCTACTTTTTAAAAAATGTTTCTAAGAAAAATGACGGAATTAAAGGTTGGTATAGGTATTGTATTAACAAGTTACTGAAAGAAGTAACAATTCATACTCAAGATACTTTTAATGTTTAATGTTTGAACCAAATAATTTGGTCAAAATTACAAGAAACGACATTTAACCCTAAACATCTTCAAGAGTATTGCCATACAAACAACAAACAGAGAGTGTAGGCAAACTTTAAGACATTTGGAAATCTCGACACGTCGGAGTACTTTTGCGTACAAATAACGAAAATTAGCGACAAGACTTTATGCTTCACAAACAGTTCGTAACACCGAAAACAAGAAACTATTTAACGTTTAACTTTCGAGACTTTAAGTATTTGCTGTGAAAACACGAGTTCCAAGTCTCGAATGACAAATAAATAAAACTGGCTCAAGAAACGTGCCTTGAGGAACTCCTAAGGGAATGTAATGCATACGATTAGGATTTTGCTTCGTGGAGCTCCGCACTCTTTATTGCTTGCTGATATTAGGCCGGTAAAAGTAGGCAGACTATTATTCGCAGCACCAAAATTTGCATACTCACGGACGAGCGGCACGCGATCTTGCCATTGCTCTGTAACAATAATTCGAAAGCAAAAGCCCATTTCCGTTTTCACTAATTTAAACTTTCCTTTTATCTGTAGTTGAGACGCAATGTATGCGGTGCAAGTTTATTTACTTGTAAGCTGATGGTAGCGGTCTTGGGATGGCAGGCATCTGCATTAAGTGTTATCGAACCCTTATCTGCCGGCTGTGTACGCTCGGGCAAGCGCATTCGCTAATCGCTGCATCGGTTCTCCCTATAGATTGGTAGCAGATAATAACATGAGGGCCTTATATCCGGATTGAAGGGAGACCCAATAGAGATTAGGAGTAATTTGCCGAGCATTGCCAAAATAAGATATCTCGTGATTGAAGGGGAGACGTACCGAAATTATAGTTTATTTATTAGATGTACTGACACATCGTAACTTTTATGAGGTTGGTAATAGAAAATGTACCAGTTTAAGCAATAGGTATCGGGAAAATAATTCCTAGGTTGAAAAACAATTCACCAACAAAGAGCAATCGAATTACTCTAGGTATCGAAGTTGTTTGTATTTCCTTACGTAATTCAGATTCAAATATCGCCAATAACACGAATCGTGGAGCTTCAAAGGAATGGCAAACAAGGTTCATCCTCGCCCTCATTACGTAAGCACTTTTTGTTTTGCCGGTCCGCATTATACAAGTATCGTGGATTGATTTGGATTCGAGTTAGGTCGAGTTTTATGCATAATACATGCGACCTTACAATCATGCCGGATACTCGGAACGTTGTATGCGCACTGTTGGTTTGTTTGATTATAGAATTATTAAGATACTTGTTAACGAAAATTCTGTTAATATGAATATGAATATTTTAGTCTTTAATTAATTTGAAATTGTCATGGTTAACCAACATTTTATTATTGTTTTTTGATACGTAATTATTACTTTGAATCAGACACCGGAAACAAAATTTTCTAAAATCACGTTAAAGAAATTTGTATTAACCATTGCAATTTTTTGCCAGTCAGTATCAACAGTGTGCATAGGTTACTAAGAAAAGGACTGATGACCTTACAATCAACTTGAACATGCGAGGGTTATCGTGCCATAAGCCAGGGTTTGAGACTCCACGTCACTCCGTTGACTTATCTTGACGAACATTTACATGGAAATCCGTAGGAGTCGGTATCGTTAGAGCTTCGTCCTTTATCGAATGACAAGTAAATGTGGAATATGCACATTTTATTATATAGCAAATTGCACTAACGTTGCTAGTAATATGGTAAAGACTATCACAATTCTTTTGAATTTTCCTCTTTTTTATGGAATAAGGATAGCAAAATGCGTTCACAGTGTATCCATCTCTTGTCGCCTATAGACCAATATTTATTCTTAAAGACACTTAATATTTATTTAAGAAAATCCCTGACCTGAGAAGTACTAATTGCAAAATTGGCCATTATAAAAAGTAGCATTATCTGATTGTATTTATACTAAAATGATTGCTATGTCAAAATGTATACTAAAATTCGAACAAGCAACAACAATAACATTGCAGCGAAGGCATGTAGAGCGCAACTTTGCTATGAAATATGCAGATAGTTTAAGAGTAGAAAAAACTGGATGGAAACGTTGAAAGTTCGTGAGATATGGACGAGAGCGGGAATTTGCTGGAATACAGATACCACTCTCGGTAATAAGTCTGGACTTTCGGTTACGACGCACTTCAGTTATTTTGTTTTAAAGCTCTGCTGAAATATCATTGGGTGTTTTATGTGCCTTATTTTCTTTTTTGCTTAATCGACGAACCCTGTGTTTATGCCGCTTGGTAAAAGGTGCAAAAAAGATTTAAGTTTCAAAACCGTTTTAAGCTTTGTAATAATACATTTCAGTGGGTTTTTAAACACGTAGTCCAGTAGATTCAGTGCTTGATATTGATTTGTATAGTTCAATGTTTTATTAAAGTATGATAATTAATAATATATTAATTCTAAATCTAAAAAAATTACTTAACAAAATGTTTTACGTATAAAATTAGAAACGAATTAATTCTTGTATTATTTTTCATGTTACCGTTTTTCACTTACGTTATTCTATTCACGCTTAAGCTATTAAGCTATTCACTTCCGTTGTTTATCTATATCGCATATAGTTTATCAATGACTTTTAAAATCAATTATGTAATTGTTGACAATAATTCTCGTCATGTCACTAGAATTTGAACTATTCTGTCGCTATTGTGATTTCGGATAAATACTTGTTCCTGGTAGGCATTCGATAAATTGTAATTTTCACTCTAGTACCTAGATAATTCCTACAACCACGGCTACTTTATGTACATGTATTATTAATATCTATTGAATACATCATTGTATACTGTATTCACTCGACGCATACCATTTTAGGTATAGTCAAATTACTTAGAATACAAAACAGGACATAGTTTATCTGAACATTTACTAAGACCTTATAGGCCAGTCGATTGAATATTTTCTCCAACTTTAAACCATATATGGGTATATTTTAGGTTTACTTTCGTGTGTGTATCTCAAATGTGCGACATTCAATTTGTACGTACATGCCTGGGGAATGTAATCGTTAAGGTGATCATAAAGTAGTCTTAATGTCAGTAATTTAGTATGCTACATGAAATAAAATACGTGTAGTAAAATGTGTAAATCTATACATTCTGTGCCTGTCCTTCCGCTAATGAGTTGAAAATTCCATTCCGTCAGGTTTAATATTAATTTTATATTAATCTTTATTGGAATAAGCTAAAGATGGCCGGTGATTTGCTATTAAATCTCCGTCTGCTATCTTGGCCTGGGTTTTAAGAACATCTACTAGCGATGAATATCCATTACTTTGAGCGTTTACTCATTTGTCAGAAAAAGATTTGTTTTACACGACAATAGATTTATTAATTGACCCTTTGTAATAAATTGCCAGGAGAAAACTTAATGGTTTATGGCTGAGCAAATGCTTTATGATATTTTTTCTTATAAGAAATATTTTCACATTGGTCAGCAAGTTAACCAAAGTTTAGTGCGGTCGGAAATTAAATCTGTGACTGGTAGTTACAAAATTTTTTGAACGCTTCCACGCTTCGGAGGGCTTGGAAAATGATCGATCTTGGTTGTTGATTAGGTAGCAGTCGTCAAACCTTGTCATAGGTCTTTGGACGGCACTTCTGGTATTCCAGTTGGCCACTAAGCCGCACATGAGCGATAGTGATAATGGAGTATGCTCTAGACCTCCTTATATGTATTTGAAGAGAATCTGTTGCTAGTAGTGAGACATTAATGGGTAGATGTTGTTACTAATAATAGTAAATATAATTTCATAGTTTATAATTGCTGCCTGGGTGTTTTTTTAGTACATCATGTTTTTTTTTAATTATATTTACTTATAACAATGCAAATTACTTACTATTGAAGTATGAATAATATATTTTGATCTTACCGATATAAATAATAAATAAATATATTTTTTTCTCACAAAAAGAAGGAACTTGAAAAAAAGAACAAATAAAATAAAGAATCGGACCGAGATTTGAACTCTGGTTTCCTGCGTTTTAAGGCGACACACTTTCCGACCTTGCTATTCTGACTTTGACAGTGACGGCGAAATTTAGCTTTGGATTCTAATGATATTGAAGGGGATTTTTTTATTAAATGAAAATTCATTTAAAACGATACTTTTGGGGAAATAAAACCTAGCTAGATCGATTTATCGCCCCCGAAACCCCTGTAATACAAATTTATAAAAAAATGGTTGGAGCCGTTTTCGAGATCGTTGATACATAGGTATATATATACAAGAATTGCTCGTTTAAAGATATTAGAATAAATCTCTAATTTAGGGTACCCTGAAGTAATTTTTTACTCGGGGAAAATAGCAAAGAAGATAATGGTACCAAAAATAGTTTTGTTAATTGATAAACAAACAAAAAAACTATTTGCATAAAACAAAACAATTTCTATTTTATAAATATCTCTAGAAAAGTTTGTACTTTTCTCAGTTAAAAGAACGCAAATGTTAAGGTGAACACCCAAGAACCAGGAATTATAAATATATTAGAATGCCGGCAATTTCGTTCCAATGTTTTAGGACAATGAAAACACAGCTCATTCAACTATTGACGAAATTAACGAAACGTAACCAAACTTTCTTCCAAATATGGCTGAAGCTATCTCTAATAAAATATGTACAGTGTACTCATGTCATTTGTTATCCATAATTATGATGTACTAAGTCAGGTCTCACTAGCTACCCACCGTAAATCGGCACGGACTTACCGGACAACCTATTATAAATGTACTAATATTTAGACTTCACTGGTCGGCATTGTGTTGAGAGATGAAATGACAGTAACATCCAACTCGGATGTTATCATCTGCAATATTTCTTAGCCAAGACTATCAGAAAGGATGTGAGTAAGTGCGTCCGCGCATCCATCAACCACTTCTTATCGTTCCGTCGTTCTTGGCCTTGAAGCAATTCTGCAATTTAACACATTAACCGTCATTTGTAGGAGGGAATTGTTTAAGTATGCAGCTGTCTGTCTGAGCGTAATGAAGCACTTTTTGTACTTTTTGGTAGCTTAGATTTTGCTAATTATTTTGTTTCTGACCGTTGTTAACCTTTAGTACTTTAGGTAACATTAGTATGAATGTGTTTTTTCAGAAGTTGATAACAAGGTTGTCAAAGCCGTACTAACACAATTCAATAGTATGATTTCCAAGTCTGAGCGTGTTTGTTCTTATACTTGTCTGATGTCCATGGCATACACGACATAAAGAATACCAGTCGTAGGCTGTAACTTTTTAACATTGTTATTTACTAGATGCCCGCGGTTCCCCCGCATGGGAAAAAAGAACAGCAATAAAAAGGTTGTTGACTCCTTTCTATGATTGGTTGCTAGGCAAATTTTGTTGTTTAAACTTTCTTTAATATTACTGAAGTATACATCATAATGGATCTTTCGACTGAAATGAGATATTTTTTCACGGTGAAAATTAGTCTTCATCCTTTTAACTATGTTATACAGCCAATATTATACCGAAAGGACGCTCCGTTACACCCTGAATGAAAGACAAACAAACGAACATACTTTCGCGTTTATAATATTAGTATATATTAGTACAATGTTTTGATAAATTTCGACAAATCAATCAACATAAGTAATCGATCTAAACTTTTGTTACATAGGTACGCAAACAATTTTAATATTACCCTAATTGAAAGTATGAAGTCACTCGTCGTCTCGTTCACATTAAATTACCTACTTAGCGTAAGTCCTTCCGTAGCCCTTCAAAACAAATCAACAGTAAATTAGTTATGAGTAAGATGTTTACTATTTATGTCTTTGAACCTATTTTGGATTTGACTGAAGTAGTAGGTATAGGTTACTTTTCAAAGACAGGTAACTTGCAATTTTTGTTAATTTCTTAACTTGTATGCTTGTTTGGGCCAAATCTTGTAACCCAAATTAAAACTACTTCTTCATATTCTGAGGTTTGAATTTTGACACTCTCCTTTAGAACCTAAGCAAATGCATCTTTATAACAAGTATGACAATATCTCACTTCAAAAATGGCTCCAAACGAGAGAACTTCTCGATGGGAAACAGCACAGATACTATTTTTATGTTGTCCATATATTTTTAGCTATATAGCATTAATAATTGGTGTATTACTACTAACTAGCCTAATAATAATTGGTGTATATAGTAATACTTCTAATATTTACTTCAATTTATTCTTTAACCAAGCACGGAAGAGCTGTATTCGATACCAAAGACCGTGTCGCCCTAAATCTTAACCACACTGAGCTCCAATAAGTACTCATCGCTTGCCCAACCACCAATAACTAATTATCCCCAATATTAACGATAACATTTCACAACAAACGGGTCGTCGCGCTCTTCGAGACAAATGATAACTGACGTGACGGAATTAGCTTGACGAGTTATTTGGAGTTCAAGCAATTGTTAATTTCCTTCAATGAGCTAATGGGCTAAATCCTCTTGTGTTTGTAATTGGTTGATTGGACTGCCCCGGTGGTATGGTGAAAGCATGTCAGCGTACTCGAGGAATCAATTTAGGATAGACAACATGAAGAACAAGATTTGTTGGATGTAACTAATGGATAAATAAATTATGTTGAGATGAGACGTTGAGAAATTTGAGGAAATTAAGTGATTGTAAAATATAATTAAAAATTTATAATTTTAAATGTGTCCAAGTATTCATTTGCCAACATTGATGTAGCAATGAATAGCTTAATATACTAAAAACTTGTTTTTATAGTGAACTGTGATGTACATCGTCTAAGAGTTCCGTTGTCTGAAGCCAACCCAAGTTGCCTACGAAAAATTCACGGACGTTGAGATAAAAGCGTCGTCAAAATTTTCAACTTCGCAGGATAATAGGAAGTATTTCTATGTTAGCTTGCAAGAATTCACCCAAACACTGACTTACTAATAATCTCTAAACTATTGTTCATTTATTATAATTTAATTAAATCCATTTAATAAAAGCGAAGACTAAAGAATTTGTACTATTTATGAATAAATTAAATTTCCAAATAAATAGCCATAAAATATGCAAAACGGTGTAAAGATTAATCAGTGACTACACAATTGTCTCTAACACGCATGCAGACGCCGTGCAAATGGCATAACCTTCGCCGAGGTTTCCGAGCACGAGCCGACGACGACAAATGAGATAAAATTGGCATAACGAAAGAAGAATGGAATTCTACACGCCAATGAGTGAATCAGCACTATGTTTCATGCAATACAAAGAAAAATACTTTTTAGTATGCATTTTGTATGCTGATATTTTTGTTGTATGAATCCTGATCACGTGGTACGGAGAAACTTTTGGCAAGACGACAGATGACATTTATGTAATCATTAAGTATGTTAGAAAGCAGTGATAGTCTAGTGATTCGAACGTTTGTTCCTCTAACGTTAGAGCGTGTGATCGACAAGTTGTCAATAATTTTTAGTTGTCATCAGAAGAATTTATTACTTAGTTTTTGTGTTATATATTCCCTGACCTCTGCTCTGCCGTCATCAACACTCAAGAAGTTCAGTCTTTTACTTATTTGAATTTGCTTAGGCAACATGTTTTATGAAAGCGAATATTAAATAATTAATGTTATTAAAATTAATCGCGTCATTACTGGTTGTTACTTAATCTGTGATTTAATCTTAGTGATCGGGAACCAACTCTAATTCGTTCTATAAATTCTTTTATTTCCTCTTATTGGAGGAGTTAATATCTTTTAAGATTTCGATATATTTCACTAAAACTCTAGGAACTCATTAGCTACGAGAGATTACCAAGTCTCATTTTCTTTTATCCAAGACATCATAATCCACTTTCTTTCGTTAAAAGTTTTCTTTAAATTTTTTATGCCTTTTATATTGTTCTATTTTCAAATTTTTAGGATTCTGTAGTTAAAACGGAAACTTTTCAGTTTCGACATGTCCGTCGAAATTGAGATGAATATTTCTTTTCTCGTTGACCTCAAACTACGGGGTATTGTTGAAAGTCTTTCAAAAATATTGGTTTCGTAAAGACCACTTTATGACTGGATATGTAAAAAAAACACGGAAATAACAATATATATATACAAAACAAAATTTAAAAAAACTGTCACTAGGTCTAAAAACTTTATGAATAATTACTAGTGGCTTTATTTACAGCTATGTGTAAATTGGCACCCACTTGGCTGGTATTTTAAGGTTTTTGAAAATATATATTGGTAAGGTAAGTTTTAGTGATGAAAATCATTTTAAACCCATAATGTCAAATTGATTCTCATTCTGGTATTGATATATCTGGAAAACAGTTACTCTGCTTTATACAAAAGCCTCGTAACATTACAATAGGTACTTTAACTTGTGAAAGTAAATACGCAGTTCTATTGACATCTTTATCAAGTAGAACATCGTGGTACGCTGATAAAGGTTTGCATCCTGTTCAATAGATATGAGTATAAGTCGAGAACTTTGAAGCTATTGTACTTACGATTCGCTTCAGAATAATGCTTTTGAATAACAATATTATCTTACAATGGAAAATATATAAAAATACAAGCTAAAGCAAGTCTAGGACCGGTAATAGTAGGGCATATTTGGAGAAATATATATCCAACAATGAGATTTTACAGGCTGATGATTGAAGGACGACGTGAGTTGGCTCAGTCATTGAATTCAATTTCGCTGTAATAACAAACCATTTAGTAATGATAATAGATGAACCTCAACTGACAACTCACTTGATGTTAGGACTCATCATCGCCTATGGATATCAGGAGTGACAAAGGCATTATCAGTGCATTATTAGCCAAGAAAAGAAATTGAAGAAAGAAAGAAAACTGGATTTAAATGTTGGCATACAAAATATGTTATCCTGTTAAAAGTACTTTAACGTAAGATTGATATCAATGGAACTGATTTTATCAAGTTAAATGATTGTTAATATTTTAATAACGATGACGTGTTTGTCAAACCAAACGTAAATACTTGCATGATTAATATACTGATTGTGTTAGTCTTTCAAAAACCCATAAAAGGTAAACCTCTCTACAAAATATGTATGGCTCTCTTCATTGTTAGTATAAAAATGCATGGTATCTTATCGCCTTCCTACTTAAAAGTCTATATACAAATAGCATGCATTTTGTAAGCGCTTAGCGTACACAAAAGTATCGAAAGCCTCCCCGATATCTTTCCAATCAAATTGTTCAATACACTGATATACAGATAAGCGTTCCTTCCGAGTACAAATAAGTTAGACTCACATAAGGTCGCGTCGCTTCCAACGTGAAGTAAAATTTTATTTTAATTGCTATTATTGGTGAAATAAGATAATTTTATTAAAAAGCGAATGTTGTTAATTTTAGAGGCTAACTCACTTTTTTTCTTTAGAGAATAATGTGTCTAGATTTGGAATTGAAATTTTTACTTCTGAAATTATAGTACAATAAAAAAAATTCTTACGTTATATGTTTAGAAACGGATATACAAATGAAGAATAATTTTATGATATAAAAATACTAAGTTGAATTGATGTCTTTAACACTGGTTAGAAAATTCATAGATATACGTAGCACATGCTTCTTTTACCGGAACTTCTCCCAAAAAAGTGCTTAAATTTAAATACTCCGGAAGGCTGGTAACTGTAGGTGGTATAGATGAGTATGATTTAAAGGGGAGGAGCATAGAGTGATAACTATTGATGCAATATGCTGACCCTCACGATTTACGATGTGACTGATAAAATTACTGTCTTTCTAGCTTACTATCAATCATTTTACAAACATTATTTTTTTAATTTAATGCTGCTATTACTAGAATTATTGGTGCTACTAAAATATATTATCGCTACAGACCTGTTTGCTGATACGCAATTTGATTATACTCAAATAAGAAAACAATTTTTAATTTATTAATTACAAAAAAACAAAGAACGCCAATATTATCATTAGATTTCATGATTGCCTAATGTACAAATTTCCAGTGTATAATTATCATACTAGATTTTAGGCCAATGCATATAAATTTGACTTGTCAAGACCGCACCGGCACGTTGTACCGTGAGCTATTCTTAACATAACTCGTGTTTATTCAAATCACATCCTCTACACGGCACCTTTTTTAAATCGGCTTTTTGTACTCAACAAATATTGGCCTTGGTCAAGAAACTATTATTCAATCTCCACTCGATGCGTCGGAAGTGACGACATTCTGAGAACGATCCCGTTAAAATAACTCAAGAACAAGAATCGTTGTAACATTTTATCGATTGATCTTAGTACGCGTGACATTTCGTTTTTAGGCATTTTCTTCTCAAGTTCATAGTGTGAACGTTTTTATATACATCTACATCAAATTAATTAATGTAAAAGTTTCAAGGTCATTGATCTTTATATTCTTAAACTCAGAAACGATCGTATCAAAAACTACTTTAAACGTTAATGCTTCATTAACTGTCAGTTGTTGAAAGTGGCTCATTGTCTTTAAAGTTGTTTGTTGTTCATTGATATAAACATAATGATCAAATAAATAATAATAATAATCATTCAGCTACTCAGATACGATTCAAACATAGGATTTATCATCCTGTGTAACGATTTAATGTTTTATAATTTAACGTTTTATAGCGGTGTTAATTTTAAAAGTTCCCTTCTGCAACTGGCTGAGAGTGCATAAATAATTGCAGTATAGTAATTTTAACATTTTATCGCAAGTAGTAAACATGAATAATTATTATAAATATTTTAGAAATAGCAAAATTCACAAAATTTTAGATTCGCAAATTTTAATAATGTAAATTTGTATATTAAGAAATAACACATGTAAAAAAAACCGCAAAAAAGCACAATCTCTTTGTAATCATTCGCTAATTAGAGCATTGTCTAATTATCTTCTTCACGAACTTTCCATCATCACTACTGCTTTCAAAAATATTTCGCTTTTTCACCAACGTCAAACAACAATAACTTCCATTACTGTATTTGTATGCATGTTCGAATCAGCATTACAAACAGACACAGCAATGTAATCAACACAGCTTAACAATAACAGTTGAATAGTATTTCGTCCCGTCGTTGATCCGAGGGAAGGTCCTAATTGAAAGTTACTCGCCAGAGTGACAGGGGCCCGTTAATAAGTCCGCCAGCAGCCGCAGGCTGTATTGTGCTTTGTTAGTTGTCAGATTAACGTGGCTCCCTTGGCGCCTTCGTCCAACTAAGTAACAAACTAGCATTGTCTAAAAGTCCGGATTTCTGACTTTATTGTCAGGTCGCAAGAATAATGAGTGAGGATTTGTTTCAAACGTGTTTCACGCTGTTTAGCTGTGGTAGTGAAAATATTTGCTCAGTAATAAGAATATTTAAATATACCAATAGTACTGCCACGCAGTTCATGAATTAAGCGCTCATAGCCTGTCGAAATGTGTCAAATGTAAGTGATCGACTTAGTCGAACAACTGCAGAAATTCCTAAATCTGTGCTCTAGAAAATACATTATACTAACAATCATGGTTATTATTGATAAGTACCATTTTCTAATTCTCGTATTGACAAGTACTTCACTCTAATTCTATGCGACAATGCCAAAGACAAAGATGGGAAACAAGTTAAAAATTTGAGATCCATAAGAATTTTCTGCAAGATGGCCGCTAGCTGAAAGTATAATATTCAATCTTGAAGAATAGTGTTTCGGAATAGTTATATCTCTTCTTTATCTGTGGCACTAGCTTGAACTACTATGTTAAATTTAAAAACTAAATGCTAACAATATCACCAGATGTAGATGAGAAATTATTCACCAACTATAACTATATAACTTAAGTAAACAAACTTCAAAGACAAGAAGGCGGTAATTGCGAACTTCTCTGTGATTGATGCGGTTTGGTTGTTTGAGTTGTACTGGTTACATATCGGTTCCTCGGGTAATTATAACGGGTAAGATAACCACTGATAGCGGTATGAAAATCTTTGTTTCGACGTAAACTTGCCTCACGTAAACTAAAATAAGTACTGGAGCATATAAGATGGAGTGTATAAGTATACTGGAGTCATACTTGTCTATTGAATATTTATCTATTGTATTGATAAGCTTTTTATATCTTTTAAAAACACAAACAACTCCTTTTCACTTAAACCGTACAGATTAAAAATTAAATAAGTTCGTACAAGAGAGTAACTTAAAAGACTCCGTAGAATTACGGAAATGGAAAATTAATTTAAATGTAACATAGTCCTCTTTTAACATTTGTTTGTTCAAACATTTCAAAAATGGAAAAGGACACCCAACAAGATACATTGAAGCTGTCTATGTTGGAGCAAGAAAATCAGATAAGACCACATAAATATCAAGTTACGAAACTGTCCATGTTTAAATAGCAGTAAACGCTGTAATAGATTTATGAGAACATAATAAAACTTGTAACCTGTTGCAGAAACCTGTAGCTCTGTAACCCTAATGAATTAGCAGTTCCATGTAATGTACGCAAAATTTACGCGAACACAGAACTAATGATTGCACACAGATAAATCAAAGGGCAGTAATTGCTCTGATTTATATCTTTGGAGATAATTAAATTAGCAGCGACACAAAGGGAGCAAGAATTACTCATGTCAAGTAAATTGAAGAGGATGATGTCATTGCAACTGGACATTATAAAATCGAAGTTGTTTACGCGACGCGGCGACGCTTGTAGTACATTGGCTTGGACAAATTAGAATTGACGCCATGATGCATCGGAATGCAAAAGGAAGATAAGATAAGACAAAGAGCATTGTGAATGAAATTTTAATTTGCTTTCAACGTAACGTTGTATTTTACGTGATATAAATATAGATTGTAATCTAATATTTCACAATAAGTATTCAATCGCTATTGTAGCAGTAAACGGACGTATTGAAGCATAAAGTGGGTACTACAGGTCAGACGTATTTACGAAATGATCAAAGTTAATCTAAGCTATGAACCTATTTGAAAGGCAGTAATACTTGCGTAGTATTTAAGTCCTATGTATAGAAGCAATGATAGCTTTGTTAAACTCCAGAACGTGGATGTCTTATTAAATATTTTGGACCTCTTATTTAAAATAGTGATAAGCGTATTACAAGTGAATTATCTTGTGCTTCGGTAAAAGAAAACATTGTGAGATAATCTGCGGAGCTGAGAGTTTTCATAATATTCTCACAGGTGTGAAGTTTGTCAATCCGAACTTAGTAAGAGTGATGGACCTTTCACGCTAGGAGACCGGCAGTGGGACAGTTATGGGTTGTAATGATAATGATGATTTATTCCTACACTTATATAATAAACTACTCCCGAGTTAATACTTGGTTTGTGTAATCATAAAACAATAAATTAGGCATTTTTTTTGTCAAATAACTGCGAAATTTATCAAATGTTTGTTTATTCTACCAAACTGTATGGCTACAAACAAGATGAATGCATCAAGTATTAAAATCTATCATAACTTCAACTACCCTATAACATTCCTTGAGTTATTAACTAGTCTTACAATGTAACTTATCAATTATATCCTGACATGTTAGCACATCCATGACTATCTATTAAAATATCGAATAGTTATTCCACAGTACACTGAGAAATCATTATGTGTATCATTATGCCGCTGGTTTTACGTAAGTTGTTAGACTTATAGAAGCTTATCCTGATTTACGACTTCCTAGTAACCTAGCAACTGGCTAGCCCATGCCCCTGATCCCAGATATCGAGGTCAAAAGGCAAATACATATCGGGTTTTCGATCTCAACTTCCGTTATGGAAAAACCATCAAACTAAATTGAGTTCACCATAAAGTCTTTGTTGATGTCGTGGAATATATTATTATTAAATTTGAAAATATTATCTATTATATAGATGTTGTGTAGTATGTAAACTTACATATACGTGACTTGTAGGACAAATTATGCGATGACATTATAAGATGAAAAAAAGTAAGCTATGTTTGGTGTTTTTGAATCTCATAGAAGTTACGATTTGCCTTAAACCTCCCCACTAATGAGCACTAGGAAGCATGATATAAGATAGATATTAATTAAGAAAAGAAACTGCTAATAAGATTAAACAGTTTATTTATTTAAGTTATTATTAGTCTACTTTGTAACAATCCGCGATTAAAATGTATGAGAGTATGTACTTTAAAACATACGTGGTACCTCCCTCCCTCCCACAAAGGATAGCATGCACTATAATAAATACTTTATATATAATATATAATTTTATTTATTGTAGTGCATGCAAAGTAGACAATAATAATTTAGTAACAATGGATTTCCGAATAGTAACGTAACTATTAACTATAGTTAATTTAATACCTACTGCTTAATTAAATTTAAATATGAGTGCTGTAGTAGCAAAGAAAACTAAAAACATTTTTAATGAAGTACTTGTACTTGACAACTAGAAAATGTTAACATATAATAAGTGATAAACTTGAAAGTAAACATCAATAACAATAACACATAACAACACACAAGCAATGACCGCAAATACAGTAACACCATTCATAGAACATAATGCTGTAATTGCAATTCCTCTAGATAACACAGAGAGAGTAACGACATGTATGACACTTCGAGGAGATAGCGCGAGTCAAATGTCAAGAATCGATAGAACAGAATATTGTAATGCTCGTGAAATTATCAAGAACGATGTTATCAGAACACGTAATAAATTCTAAGAGGTAGCCGAACGGCGCCTGTACAGCATAAATCAAGAATTATTACTTAAGCATCGCTGTTCGTGCAGATCCCATTATGGCCTGGACTTTGGCTCCTTTTGGCCTTATCGAGCCTGATATCTAAGACCATCTACGAGCATGTCTTAGTCATACCATTGCACTATCTCTATACATAAATACAAGTAACTTAAAATTAATTCTCATAAAATAAAACACAATATGTATTATTCATCGCCTTGGTTGCGTACTTGTTTAAAAGTATTTATTGGAGAAACATGAAAGAATTCTGTTCTTAGCACATTGTGAAATAAATCTTCACCATTCTATATTTAACAGCGATAATTCAGTATTCAAATACGATCGTTTTCAACTCTACACATGTGTCGAACCGAACATATTTTGAATCTATTAACTTTCTGAGAATCGTTTAAAGATGTTACAAATCGACTGTTTGGCTCAGGATTTTTGGAGTCCAAGTTATTATGAACTATGCCTCTCGCCTCTGTTCGAACATGTGTAGATTTCAAAGGGGTTTGGTTAAAGTAACAGAGAGGTCTATCTTCACTGGTCGTTAAGCAAGTCGATGGCTAATATATCGTTAGCCTGTGTTCTGCATAGTTATTAAACACACGTTTGTCGTAAAGGTCGACGCACTTCGATTGTTATTGAGTCTGATATGGCAGGGTGTGTAATAGAAAATATTGTTAAACGCTCATTTGCAAATGGCCCATTTGAATCATCCGCGTGAATCACGTGTAGTTTACAATGAGATATGGAAATGTGACCATTTTTAAGTATTTATTGATCCGGCAACAATAGGAATGAGCGAGTGAAGTGGTTTTAAAATCGAATTACCAGTAATTCGTTATGGCGCCGACTATTCAATTCTATTTTTTGCCATTGTCTTGTATATTTCAAGAACGCGATGGTACTGAGTACATATAATAATTTTGTATTGAGTTTTTTGCTGGGAAGATGTCCATTATTCTTTGATTCATACGAAACATATAATACAAATTGAAAAGATATAATGTGTTGTTACAAGTACCAAGAACCAAACAAACTCTGCTGTTAGGTAGAGCCGCTACAGAATCCTTCTTACTGTTGTCAAACTGAGTCATATAACGTAAATATTTCGTACACTTGATTAATTATTTAAACAAACTTTTTTATATGACCGATCTTATATCTTATATGTAGAGGACAATCATACAAACGGTTCATTTAACGGCAAGTGGTGACTCCACTCGTGACGTCAGTGACATTAATAGGCATCACCGACTGGGTCCTGCTCACGCAAAACAAAAGGTGACGGTCAGTTATATTCTCCAACTAATTACCTCGATAAAGGTAAACCTACATAACCTTTCACCGACAACTGTTCAAATGTTCAATGTGTACAAACCGCTAATATAACAGGGACTGTTGACAGTCCACAAGTCGAAAGGTCCAGCTGATATTTACAACCTTACCCGCGTCTAATTGATCGGCCAATAGGTTCCGTTACTAAGGTAATGGAAGGTTTACACATCTACCCACGTATACTCACACAGACACGAAATGGTTGTGTAATGATTCTGCAAAAAGGTGAAGTTTGATATATTGTTGTGGAAATTTGGAGAAATTTTATCTTTTTAAAAATAACGAATTTCAATTTTAATTTGATATTCAAAATTATTTATTAAATAATAAATCCCCTACGTGTTAATATTGTCTCGAATGATCTATAATTTTGTAAGCTATTGATTGTATTGTTAGCAATCTTAATTCCTATATAAGTCGGATTGTAATGTCTAAGTGACACAGACAGTTCTCTGATATCTTTGGGGTGCGAAAGCTA
>DWPA01001685.1:0-17750 GCA_018251375.1 Calpodes ethlius | reverse complement strand
GACTTCACACACCTTCGAGAACATTGTGGTGAACTCTCAGATGTGCAGGTTTCCTCACGATGTTTTCCTTCACCGAATCAAGTGATAATTAACTAGTAATACGCACATAACTTTTTGAAAATTAGAGGTGCGTGCCTAGCGAACTCACGCCCCCACGTTCGGGAGGCCAACCACTAGGCTATCACTGCTACAATATTGATATTTAGCCATTATTATCATTGGTATTACCTTTTTGTGAAACATGCCTGGCTAATTTTAGTTGGCTTCTAAACTTCAAAGCACTCGTCGAGTCCTGACGGCTGGCTTAAGAGCCCATTCTTTATTTATTTTGCAACGCATTGGCTAGAGTTAATGGTGTTACTGATGTCATGGGCCGGTGACCACTTAGCGATAGATGACTCATTTGATCGTTTATCAGGTATCTACATAAAAAAAAATGAAGTGAAATGAGTTCCTAACAACTTAATTTTAATATTTGGTGTCTCAAAGTTTGCCTACCTAGCTCGATGCTTAATATTATGTAATTGAAAAAAGTCACGAGGATTTTGCTTAAATATTCACCTATCTCAGTAGTAAATAATATAATAAGTAATCAAATGTACCTAATCATATAACTAATGATTAATTAGGTAATGCTGATATAAATCGTATAACACCAATATATATACTATACGTAAAATTTAGAATAATAGCTCCTCAAATCGAAATAGTTGTACGTAATGTGTAACCATTTCAAGGAAGCCTTTAAAAGCATCTTGTTCAGGCGAAAATGTTATCTAGTATATAAAAATGACTGATTCATTGATCATTGGCCTATATACCTACCCTTTGAGTTACAGAGCTGAAATTTTGCACATAGATTTGATATGTAACGTATTTTGAATTTTGGCACATAAGTTGTTCAACGTCTTCTCTCAAAACTATTTTCATGGTTTATTGATTTTCCCAGCTACGAATATAATAAATGCGAAAGCTTGTGTGCTTGTTTGTCCTTCACGCAAAAACTCCCGAACAGATTTTCATGACATTTGGCACACACATAGAGGTTAACTTGAATGAACAAATAGGATAGTTTTTATCCTGGAAATTCTGCGGGATCGTAATTTACGCGGGAAAAACTCCTACGCATATTTTTTTGATAAGTTCCCCGAAGCGAACCGAGGACGGGTCTACTCGTTATAAAAATATTTACCCCATTTTCTTTACAAATATCGGTTAGGTACCACTTTCTATTGTAAAAGAAAAAAGTGTTTCTATGAAGATAAAATCTAATTATATATTTAGATCGTAATTAGCCTACACATGTACATCCATACTAATATTATAATTGTGAGAGTTTGTTTGTTTGACCTTCTTTAACGGCATAACGGAGTATGAGTATGTATGATTTTTGATGTGGAGATAGTTTGGAAGATGACGACTACCATAGGCTACTTTTTTCCGCAAAATTAACATCTCATTTCTTTGTTAAGATCCATTACACACAAATTAGAGAATGTCTAACAAACAAAGAGTTGCCTAGCAGTAATCAATGATAAAAAGCACTCAACTACCTTTTTATTGTTGTTTTTTTCCTCGCGAGTAAAGCCGCGGGTGACGTCTAGTATATTTATAATTTACTTTAGGCCAAAATGTTCGGAAATTAACCGTCTAGTTATTAAAATGTACGCGTTAACGGAAAAATGGTCGATGAGACAAAACAAGTTTGGGGAACTTATCTTTTTAAAGGTATTTGAATACTTAATTATGTTATTACTGTTATCACCGCTTATAAGTTATTTTTATGTTTCGTAAGTAAACAATGGATATGAGTACAGCTGAGCCGAGCCCGAGTACCTCCATGGCGAGTATTTCTCGCTTGTTTTCGTTTGAATAATGACGATTGTGAATGAATCATCTCGGAGGACGGGCGGCGCGCGACGTGCGCCACACAGCCGCGTAGCCGTGGCCGTGCCTCGCTTATATCCTATATAATACATATTTATCGCCGTATGTATTCGCCACCGCTCGCCGCCATCCGCCACCCCCGAGTCCCCGCCGCCCGACTTATCGGACGCACAGTGCACGACGTCTGTCCGCGTGCCTGCCGATGCCGAACCGACCCGGACCGACACATCACGTAGCCGGCCTCCACTCACAATCTCCAGTCTCCACTGTCAGTCGCGTTGAGCCGGTTGAGCGTAGTGCACGTTGTTTTCACTTCCTTCTCGCAACCAAATAACTAGGTAAGTCACGCCTTTTTAACTTTATATTTAACGGACAATGATCGTTTATTAAGTTTGCGTTTTCGGTTTATTCATTTATTATTATTTTTTTTTATTTTCAAAATAAACCCGGCGTTTGAGGACGTTTAAAAAATATAATTAACGAGCCGCTTATGAGAGTCGTCGATCAGGAATGTTTTTGAATTAATATTGATTAAATAACATTAAAATATTTCTTTAGACTCACTGAATACCTACAAAAAATAAATAAAGTTTACGTAGGCGGCGAAGTTCACGGTGAGTTTATAAGTACTGACTTAGGGACGTAGCGGTTTGTGTACGTGTAATCGCTTTGCCCGGTTCGCTGCTTTATTAATGCACTTGACGTAGTATCGACAATACGATATCAATAAGGCATTCCTCTGGCCCGTTCTGCTACGAAGGTAAACAGGATGATATACTATCTTTGTCCATTATCTTTACGAAAACTGTCATGAGTCATATGTTTTTTCAATGCGGGTAGTGTTCAAACTTAACACTCGATTGTTCTTTTGACAAATCCAAATGACGCATAATGAATGTATGCCATTAAGTTGAGTTATGGGTTCCGTTATATTTGAGCATGCGTGACTCGAATTTCTGAGGGTGAACGAGATCGCCCCCCCGATCGTCGCCGCCTGCTAAAATAAAGGAGATTCACGAATCGTTCGGGTTACGATTTTAAACGTTAATTGAAAAATTTGCACTTCGCATAAATTATTGTGGATAGCGGAAAAACTACCGTAGCGTTATGGTTCGCCGCGCACAGCATGCAGTATTATGTTAATAAATACAATTAAGTCGGTTGCGCTAACAAATCTGTGTCGTTCAACCCAAAAGCCTCATCGTCATGCCAAAAATACATAAATCTTAATAATGAGTTGCTCCTGGTTCCTGGCTAAATATTTATTTGCATTCGTATAAATTTAGAAGTTAGTTAGTCCTTGAAAAGGACAGTGTTAATGCTAACGAACCCGAAACGAAGTTTAGTATCGGTCCACTCCACACTATAAATAGACATGTGACTAAACATGAACCACATGGTTGACACATCCAATAACCGTTCAGCGGTTTTCAATAATAAAGTCGGCTGGGGCTTGTTTCTGTTAGTGCGGCGTATTTATTGGACTTTAACTTAATATTCGTACGTATTTTCCTTTGTGTCACCTTACTTCGTATTTGCTACCATAAAAGGAAGATGTTGCGTTCATTGGTTTGAAATTTTTTCTCCATTTTATTGTATTTCAGTTATTTAATTCCAACAAGTAGTAAAAAAATGCAATGAGGTCGCGGCACTTTTTCAGCGAACGGATAAGGATTAGGTATGGGTAGTATGTAACACAGTTACGGTAATTATTACAAAAGAATTATCACTAACCGGTTTGGATTCGATGTCGTCGACTTTCGCTCGCTTTCACACATCATGGCGCCTTCTTTCGATCGTTCACGAAATCTGTAATCGGTAATTACTTCAATTACCCAATGCCCAGACAATGCAACATCAACGGTATATTTCCAAGACTTGTGCTAACGATTCTACACGTTGGACACTATTGTTCATCTCCTGTATAATTTATAATTCGCTCACACGCACATTGAGATATGTGTCATTGAGTGTTGTGTATCAGAATAAAATTGTTCTTTTTCTTTCCCATTTGCTATGCTTTGTTATCATATTTTTAGTAAGTACAGATAAATTTAGTTAGTAGGAAAATGTTTTTCTCTTATTCTTTGCAGTAGGTACAATAACGATGGATCAAAAAGTGTGAGCAATTTAATAAATTTCTTTGTTTTGCATGTAGGCCATGCTCCAATAAGTATTAAGTGTTTTAATGAATATTTTAGTCAGTAGTAAAATTTTATCTTTTTCCGGTTCAATATGGGGTAAATGAAAATTGAAAACAAATATTTAAATACGAATATGTACTAACATTTGGTAATTTTATTAGATACATTACAAGGAAACAATTTACATAGTGCGTTAATGTATCGTTATATCTGTTTGTGAGTAAATATACCTACGACTCGCTACAAGTGCGTTGGTAATGAAATCTGCCAGACGGCATAATGCCGGTGCGAGGGAGTCAGCGGTTCAATACTCGGCCGTTGGAAGGAAAGGGATGGAAGAACTTCCCGAATAAGCGAATCGATTGCCTGGGGCCCAAACCTCCCCTAATGCTCAACAGTTAGGGTCGTCGGCGGACTCGGCGGCGGGGGAGTTGGTTGCGTTAGCACATGGTCGTGTTATACTTCGTAGCACTTGCTTACGTACTTCGTTCCTCATTACAGACGCTGAATATATTATCTGTTTTGTTATAAACGAAATTTTGTAGTACGTTTGTACATTTATCCCTGAAATTGTCTTATGAAAATAAGAAGGGGCGCTATGTATTTCAAAATTCTTTATCTCATTGCTGATCTCAAATTTTCTTTGGCAAAATGATACTTATTAGTAAATATTGCAACACTACTGTTATCCCTATCTGAAGATCAACAGCCAGTTTCAAATCTCAGATGAAGTCGAATTTATAATATACAAGTTATTTTTCTTCTATTCTTTCCAAAAACTTCGCCACAAAGGTTCCCACACTACTATTTATGTATTACAAATAAAATTAAACAAACCTCAACTTGAAGCCTAATAATTTTATCATAAAAATATGCTGGAGTTAAAATGAAATGATCGTCGCGGCACGCGGTTGTGAGAATACATGTTATACAGTGTCGATGTAGGGGAATTCGGCGGTGAGCTGGCGAGCAGCCACCCCCAGCCCGCAGCCGGCAGCCGGCATGCCTCCAGCCTAGGTACTAGGTGCCCTATGTGTCCTGCAGATCGATACGGCGAGGGGAACGTTTGGGGCTGAAATATAATACGTTACGACACGACCGACTGTACTTGAACGCTTCACGGCTTAGCTTGTTCGAAAAAACCTTAGTAAATAACATTATGGGAGTGAAATGTGAGGTTCATACTTAGTAGCTAAACTTAACTTAGTATATAATAACGGATCGTTTGTTACAGTTATCGTCAAACGTTTTCATATGTCGGCACAAATTATTAATTAATGTCCCTCTCACGTTTTATTTTTTGATTAACTGCTGTCGATTGAAAGAGGTAGATTATAGCTGAATCATCAATCGATTGTTGTGTGAGAATGTTGAAAAAGTACTTACGCATCATTGAACTAATTAGTCCATACCTACCTACAGTCGCACTCTTAAAAAATCTTGTGATTCATTAGTTTTATCACTAATGCCGTTGCGATGAAATCAATTTACACCCCTAATAATATTTTAATTGCTGCAATGCACGACGGTCGACGCGAGCAAAAAGTAGCGCTAGACGCGTCAGCATCCATCCGTAATACTTTGTTGCTCTTGAAATAAGAGGTATCTTAATTGCTACCATCTTACCGCTTCATAAAATTTGAGACGTTAAATTTTTGATGTTACATTCTAGAGCCCAGTCAACGACCTCGTTACGATTTGTTTATCATAATCGTATAGTCATTGTTTAATATTAACCCATCCACTTTTATGACTGGAACACGCGGTTATGTTTCGTGAATTTATTCATATTAAGATTCAGATGGGGAAATAGGAAGGCAACTTAACTATTGGATGAACATTTTAATAACGAAGCATTAAAAATGTGTTTTAATGAGAGTAACCTTGTAAGACTTCATACATTTAATAATCAAATGAATTTTTATGAGTACGTAATATCACAGGTTAGATCTATTGAGTATTCTGTGCTACGGGATATTTTGTTGTAGAAATTAATTAATACGTATATTATACTATTACATTGAGATCTCAGAACTCGATTTGGTTTCCTTACGCTTAATATTATACGTTAATTACATTCCTAACTCATCACATTTAGAACTGCGAGTGTACTCGACTTTAATTTTCTCTGAAAGGAAAATAAATAAAAAAGTCCTTAGAATGCAAAATGGCGGTCCAGGCCGGAAGACTGAGTAGGTATAATGAACAAAATGATTGTTCGCGCCGCAGCCCTCGCGAGCGCCCTCCCATCAAGTGTTGGGCAAATAACCGCTCTCCGAGCTTCTGTTTCAACTTAATTACTGTATATCGGTTGTTTCACATCGATACGTTCATGAACTTACGTTAAATCACGTCCAATTGAAGTTGAAGTATCTACAACCCTAATTAATCAATTTATATATCATTAATTACTTTACATTGTAAATTCATTGCAATTAATATTTTCTACAATGACTACAATTTTCTATTATATTACAGACAAACAATTTGATTTAAAGTAAGTTTTGGTAGTTTATCATGTATTACTTTTAATTCCAATAGCTTCCAGCTCACAAATACGATGGATAAAATATATTGGGAAGCTAGATCGAAATGCAAAGGAAAGCAAAAATTGCAAAAATCTGAAAGGAAAAGGCTTCAAAGGAATCTTAACAGTTCTGCAATCCCGATTCTTTGTAAAAAAATTTCTTTATATGTAGCCATCTTGTAATAGTTATTTCTCTCCGCGTTGTATTCTGCTCTGTGCCACGGTGCGGCGGCGAAACAAACCAAATCAACCGGGATGAAAATAATGACACTGCTTGTAATGTCTGATGCTTGAGTTTGTTGCGCGGTGCCATTTACAAGTAAATAGACAGCACATCATGTACTTTGTAATACTACATCCACTAATAATAATAGTTTAACGAGGTAAAATCCATTCTAAACGTGTACATTGGATATTTTTTTTTAATTCTAATAGTAGGTACCTACATAGTTGTAATCTATAAAGAGGACATACAACTTTTTTTATATATCTTTTGTGTGACAGACAACAGATCTAAATGATTTTGTCATTTTTGGCTGTGTTTAGTTGAAAAGAAATTGAAAACTGGAAAATCAGTAAACGTTGTTCAAGAGATGTGCACCAAGTTTAGAACGCGACCTTCAAACAAATTTCCATGATCCAAGCTTCCAGGGGCATTTATTTATACGAATGTTATTATGTACCGTTATTATGAAACTTGGCACTATGTACTGGATGATCGTAGCCTCTTATACGTAACATACCTCTCCTAGAAAGCATCTACACATCTAATTATAAGGTTCCCCTTTTATCATTTTGCGTACCCCATTCATTATAAAAATCTAGGTACCCATTAAAGTATCTTTTAAGAGCTCTCAAGGAATCTAAACTGAGCGTTGTTATTTTTCAACGATCTTGTAAAACCTACTATTGATCGGAGCTGTCTACTCGCGAAAGACGGAGGGATAACGAGATTAAATTTTTCTGGAAGACGAACGCAGACAGACTGCGTCAGCCGCCGCCGCGCCGAATAAATATACAGATACACAGCATTACAAATTGATTTATCTCCGAACCGAGAGTACCGCATTGCAGGTCTACATGCGACTACCTACCGATACTTTTTAAATTGGACTCCCGTTAGACGTCGCATCCAATCTTTTCTTCATACATCATCATACATTCAACATATTTTCTTTTAAAAGCATCGACTTTAAATTTATTCCAAGAGAAAAATATGCCTTCGTCATTTTGTTAGTTTTATTATATTATTGTGCATAACTAATTGTAATGAATTAATAAGTTGGCTTCAAACCATTATGGCCCACTACTCGACACGGGCTTCTTCTCCTGAAAATACTTTGTCAGGCTGTTCCAGTGGATTATAATGTATTACTAAAATATCACTTAAAAGTACGATTTATTATAATAATCCTGAAGTTACAACATATTCAGAACTCATCGCTTTTAATAACGCAAGAAATATTTAGTATCGCATTGGTAGTTTACATTACAAGTGTGTTAATGATCGTAATTCGAGCGTAATCATTTTGCGAACAAAATTTGAGGAAAACATTTTTACCACGTCGCTAAGAAAAGTCATATCCCACTCTATAAAATCGCCAATTCTATTAATTTAAAAACAAAGAATAAGATATATATAAGAATATAGATATGCTTATAATTTTTATCGCACCTATTGTTATGACTTGGTATCTGCTCATTTATGCCATGAGTTCGTATTAGTGCAATGCCATTTTAAAAGTAGCGCTAGCGGGCACAGATTATGCGATAATTAGCATGGCGTTATTCCAGCGCGATGCGTCGCATTCCAGAACATGACGTCGCGTCTATTTCCCGCCTCCCGCCTCGCACAGATTAACAATCGGCCCGGCATTGTCTCGGACTTCCATTATGCATCCATTAGATGCATTGTAAAAACTACTAGCCCTGAAAGGACGGTCTGGTTACACTGTGATTACGTACGACGAAAAACTCTCTTTAAAGATTACAAATAATGTAAACCACTCTTAATCGAAACCTCAAAAACTATATAATAACTACGTACTAATTATTCCCCATAACTATCCAGAACGATAAGAGTTAATGATTAGTAAAGCATCTCGCACCTTCGAAAGCACATCAGATTTTTGGATTTGTATTTCTGATTTATTCTAGAGCGAGCGTGCTCTAGAAACTTTTACTTGGCCAACAACAATTTCATTGGTCAGGGAATCAGTATGAAGTAGACTACTTCAGTTAGTAGTCGAAACTCAACTACTCGATAGTTTGGTCTCTATGCGCGTACATACATATATATATATGTGTAACTTTATTCTAATCATCGAAGTAATCAAGTTGTTGGCCAACTAAAAGCATACGGTGTACACGCCCTTGATTACGCTAAATATTACTATTTTTAGTGCTCCGTGCGTCTGTATGCCAAGACGCAATCCTTATATGATCATTTGTATGCCTGTGATAGCCAATTTCGTAAAATTTATTATTTATTTTAATTATTCTTTGCACCTGTTGAAATTGTGTACACATATCAATTCTTACGTTTGTTAACATGGTTTATACAAACATAATAATCCACCTGAAATTAACGCATTTGATCGGTTTTATTAACTTTTAATAGCTACCTACTGGAAGATTTAATGGTGTAGTGAAAATGATGTGTTAAAAATCTAGAGCCGAAAAATTGCTACTTAAAAATTAAGTCAAAGACAGAAAACGTTCTATTAGAACCTAGAAACGTAATGGTACCAATTTTAATAGGTAGTTGCCTATTAAAATTCAGTTGTTTTTTTGTGACATTACATACAGGTGTGCGGATAATAAGAATTTCTTGCATCATTATTGACATGCAAATATCGAGTACCTACTCAATATTCGAAAGTCAACATTCAGAAGTCTCAAAGTTTTTGTATTCTTTTTAATAATCGTCAAGAATTTTGTTTTCTTTTCGACTATTGTTACAAAATTGGACAAATTGAACAAAGAAACCAAATTTGAGAGAAATAACATTACAAATCAGTGTGACAGATAATCAGATACGAAATAATACCCAATGACCCGCTTTAGCCCAAGTAATCCCATAATGATATCATTACAAATGATATAAAGATAGATGATTGAGGATATAAAGTTTGGTATAAAGATAGAATTGTCCTGGTCTTTCTTCAGTCTTTAAATGACAATTATTTAAGGAAAACAGATGACTTAGTGCAAATGTGTAATGAAATTTGAAGCCGTCGGACGGAAGACACCATTTCCGACAATAACATCCCATTGAAACGTCCGCTTACAAGGTACTCCTAACTTGAGTGATGTCTACGCCGTACCGTGACTATTAAATATTAATCATAGAATTATTGCCAGATGTGTTGGCGAAACTAACGGGATTGATTTCATTGCAGTGTGCAATGATTTTGACTTTCATGTTTAGGTTTCCTTGTTTGATCCGTTTATTAAAAATAAAACATTTCTTATAAAACCTGTACGACAAAGTACCTACACGAGTTTTGTTTACAGTGTATTTCTTGACAATTTTTTCTAGGCCATGCGTTGTTTATTTGAAGTAACTTGCTAATTATTTAGGAAACAGCTGACGAATGTAAGAAAGTAGGCATAAGAACAACAAAGCAATATATTTCAAATGTCTCAATTAAAATTCATTAACTGCGATGAGCAATCATTTAAGCATTACAAATTCTGAAAGGACGAAAATATGGCGCAGTTTATTGACCCGTAGGATTTAAATATTGACTAGACTTGTGTCTCTATATTAATTGTTTCTGTCGTCTTTTGTTTGGAACTACATAAGTAGATCTGAATATGTATTGATTTGAAATATAATATTAAGTGAGAAAGAATTAGATTCCTAGCTAATAATCCTTTCCGTTTTATTTGCAACCGATTAGTTAGTTCAATGATCTGTAATAAATAATACTTTTGATTATTTATCGTTCGTGAATCATTATTATCAGTCTTTACGATGAGACTTTCAATCAAAACAATCATTAGCTTTGTTTTATATCACGTTGATAAATAAACTTTATATTATAAGTCTTTGTTACATTTAGTTCTAAATAGTATAAATAGTTTATAATTAGCATAAAATTTTCGTTATGTACCAATACATAAGCTAAAATATACTATAATCAAGTCGAATCCATTTGGTTTTGGTTTAAATAACATGCTGCAATAATACAATTGTTAGACATCTATTTAGTTAGCAATAATACCTATTTGTAATTGTTTGTGACTTTTCCTTTATGATATTATTATTTTCGTACCTATTTCATGAATGACATCACACCTTTTGTCGGAATACCGAGCTGGCGAAGTTTAATCTTATCAGCTGCTATCACGTGGTTACTAAAGAAGAATATCAATCATCGATTGACTGTTAAAAATATTGAGTATATTTTTAATACAATTTTACGTACAATCTAAAAGATGAAAAATGACTTGAAACAGTGTTTGCATTTTACATAAATAGCAATTTTATTTCCTAGGGTCGTTATTTCCCTGATTTTTAGAAGATAAGATGTTTCAAGCTCTCTTCAGTTTCGATTTCCCTTGAGATTTTGTATTTTTTTCGCATCATTAGTAGGATTAAATATTTTACTGCAATAAAATCGGATACAGGATTAAAAAATACAAAATTCTCTCCGATTTAATATGCCTTATCGCAGTATATACTTAAAAGTCGTTATTTATTAAGCGTTTTGGCGAAAACAAAAAGTCAAGTATGACCAATATTACCATATTTCTTTTTAAATAATTCAGATTACGTTCCCGAGAATGAAAATATCTCTTTATTCAGAACGTCATGACTCCTCAGTCCCGAAATGTTTTAAGGCGTTCAATGTGATTTTCATTATTTTGCTCCGATTTCACCACATTTTTATGTTCATGGAGCTCTATGGCGGTGACAATCGCAATATATCGGGAGGGATATACAGTTGCCAACTGGTACGACATCAATTATAACTGCTACATGTTTTATCTTTATCTCGCTTCTTGTTCTTATTTTTTTCTAAATCTCCTTTGTCTTCCTTAATTGTATATTTTACTGCTCCTCCTTATATTGTATTTTTATTAGTAAGGAAAAGAGAGCTACTGGGTGGGTTTACGTTTACGACTAATAAAACCTGACTCGGGCATAAACATGTTATGTCCATCCATATTTTAAAAGCTTAGTAAGATTCTGGAGAAAGTGAAATTTGTGTAGATCCTGAAACGTTTTACTACACATGCTGTAGGTATATCGTAGAACTTTATGGTCGTAACCTCGGGATGTATATCTTGAAAGGTTATTTTATTTGTCATGTTTCATAAGAATCCGCATTCTTCCACATAATGAACTATGCTATGTATGTGATGCTAGCTGAAACAGCAGACAAACATTGATTAGTGATATGTGTATGTTTAAGAATTAAAAATGTTTGGAGCTCAGTTTTCCTATTTTCGTGAATTTGTCTAATTTTTAATCGACTACGAATAGTCTCCGATTGTTTACGTTTGCGCCGGCTCAGATTGACATTGAAAATACATGTACAAATACATGTAATATAATTGACGTGTTCTTGTTACGAGGTTGGTTCAGCGTGGGATGACTACGTAGGTAGATTTAGAGGAATTGCACGAGTTTTGCTCGAATATTTGAAAGTCAAAGTCAACAGACTTACATTTCATAATTAATTCCAAATTCTCATGCTTCCGATATTGCCAGACATCATCCCATTGATGTAAATGATCAAACTTTATGTTCACGTTAATTGGTAAATTACAATAGTACATGGTTTTGTCACAATTGTGATAATCGAAACGTATGCAGTACATGTTTTTATGCTAGTTATTGTAACAATTTTTCACGCAATACGTGCCGTTTTCGAGGGACGTGCGGACGGAAACGCTGTCATTTGCAATTTTGTAGTTGCAATAAACTTCCGCATTTCTAAGGACGCCTTCGCCGGAATCCGTACAAAATTGTTTTAAGGGCCTTCCGCCTTGTCAGGTGCGGAAGCGAGACTTCATTTTGTTGCTCTTACAAATATTTGTACTTTTCTGCGAGTTGAAGTATACCTTAAGACGTAACAGTTTGTGGAATTAGATCTCTTGTTAATCTGAGATATGGATTTATCTAACAAAATTTTTATCTTTATGTTATTTTCTCAATGGTGTTTGATATCTTGGAATGTCGATCGAACTCGATTCTCTGATTGATATCAAGAGCATTCTCGATAGCCACTCAACAGCCAGGTGCCGGAGATCTGTCTTCAATGTCACAAAAATCTTAAACGTTATTGACGTCCATTTATCTAGCTTAAGGCGTGCCTATTATGGCCTTCTTCATGCTGCTGGGAAATGTACTTAAGACTCCTGCCAATTTTAACGGTGTAACTAGATTTTCTCATTTAATACCTTTGGCAGCCATCCGAATCCGATGTACGGGTTTGTCGTATGAACACCGATTTTCAACATTGATTTCGGTGCCAAAAAAATAGAAAGGTAATATTTTAAGCACATGTTTCTGGGTGCGAAATTACTATAGATGACAGTGATTCATGCTTACTCTATCAAAAAGCAATTTAGCTTCAAATGCCCTGACCAGCGTATAAGAAATTGTAGGATCGAGAACAAACAACTCACAGAATGATGATACAGATACTACGTTAATTTTATTTTTATTTATTCAACGTCAATCAATAAAAAATACACAATATGGACTCTAGCCAGCATGGCGGACTTGATTAATGAGATGTCATTTCAGTGAATCGTAGATTTAGGGATTATGGGGGCTTACCCTTCTCATTTGAGAGGGGATGGTGACAGAGCTCGGCTGTAGCCCGCGGGTCTGTAATAGATGACAAAATGACGAATGATGACCATGGGCGCTGTAATCGGTGTAACTTTAGCTTTCTAAATATAATAACAGACTTTATGGGCTCCATTACGAAGATTGTTACTATGATTCGTTGCTCACAAAATGGGCAATTTCGGTGACAAATTGCTTGGCATATTTTGGCGTAAGAGAAAGTGTTTTTCTTTAAAATTTGCTTCGTAATACAACATAGATATCCAGGAAAGGGTGACTTTATTGCGAACGAATGTAATACTAACCTATGAAGGTCATTTTTGGTAGGGGATTTGTTGTATACTGTCATATCAGCATGGAGCATGGTGACACAAAGCTTCGAATGTCTCGACATTTCAAATATTTTTATTACAATACTTAATGAAATTCAGTTCGAAATTATTTTAACGAATCGTCAAAAAAATTTAACTCGAAAAAGTTAAAGATTTTAAGACATACAATTTCATCATACGATACGAAGGTCATTATGCAATTGCGAGCGCGCAACCCGGTTCCCATGAGGTGTCTGTCCGTACATGGAGTACAGTGAGCTAGCCTCACTCACCTTGTCCGCAGTGCTGGCCGTACCCCACACCATACGTAGACCTACCTGTAGCCGTATGCTAGACGCACTAAGCAAGGTTGCCGATCTAAACAGATGTCGCAGGACTCTGGAATGCGTGGTATTATTAGATTCAAGGCCAGCTCGCGTGCACTGCTCAAACGCGACTTTACCAATGTGAACATTTAAAGCATTCATGCACTTAAGATTACACTCGTATCCACCAGATTTGGCTATTAACGAAGAGATTAAGTTTAATATCATATTAAAAATAATTAATATTATGTTGCGAATTATTTAAATTTAACTGCAGTTGATCTGCCTATAAATATACTAATATTCCTAAAGTAACAAGACATTTATTAGGCATAACATAGTGGTATGGCAAGGATTACAATCAAATAAATTACAAATTGTACAATTATAAACAAGACTCTAATACGTCTTATATCCTCAGGTACATGGGGGTGACATTGAATGTGCTAAAGTTTATTTTAAAATTGTTTTTATAAGTAGATAATTATATAGAATTAAATTTAGTTAATGTACAAAATATACTAAAACAACTGTCAAATAAAACGCGTTATATGATGCCAGATGGGGAAGGGTTGACGCGGCGGACCACTTTAAGCTTCCACGAATATTAATTGGAGGGGCTGTGTTCACTTCACGCAATTTCTCAACAGTAGTCCTTGCATTTTGAATCATTTACAAGAACGTGTTGATAATTAATGTATTGGGCATATGGTACAAATATAACCCCATATTCTTACAAACTGTTGGTAAAAAGTATGATTTATATCTATAATTATATTCCATTTGCATATTTGATCTAAATTGAAAGAGATGAAAGATAAAAGCATAGACGGAAACTTGAATAAATAGAATTCCACATTATACAAGCGAAGACTAAAATAAATTGCTGAATATCGTCAGTTATTGATGGGTACAAACTGCATTGACGGATTCAGTTTTTAATTTGGAATTAACATATTGCGAGTCACGCAATCGAATGATGCATAAATCATCGCTTCCTCGTTACCGGTGATGCAGAGGTAATGAACAGAGGTTGTAAATTTAGTGATCAGCAAAGCGGCCCGCTCGAGGCCGCCGGTCTGCTTACGGTGAAATTTTAATAACTAACTTTCTACGGTGACGCTGTCGTCCAGGGCTGCCTCTGCAGCATCAGAATTACTCGACGAGATCTTTAGGAGACGAAGCTTAAGATTTAACCATTATTTGAAGTTATTAACGTTCGATACGTTGTCGATCGTTCCATTTCATTTATTTGAAACTTAACAATAGCTCTTATGAAAATTTTAAATTGCAGTATTATGGAGGCATAGATTTAACATTGACGAAATTATTCCTGGTACAAAATAGGAAATGTTCGTTAAATAGTACATATAAAATTGTAAATATTTCGTGATTATAATAACCTTCATGGCCCGCACCTAACTTCAAACAGTAGCTAAATATTTTGGTCTAGACACGGTACATTCAGGTCGATGAAAACCAATCATAAAGTTTTAGTATTGTAGTATTACAAGTGTTGTCAGCCCTAGAGTCGCGCCAGGCTTGGCGTGGTGACTCATCGGTTCAGTGTACGCTGTCTGTACGGTCCCCTCTCGCCGCGCCTGCGCCGTGCGCCATCGCAAGCACTAATGAAAAAATCGACTTTATTAATATTATATATCCCTGGTCGTCGCGTGATCCTGCACTCTTGAGATTGCACTCCATGTGTTAGGTATATTATTTTATTATTGAGTAATTATTCTCACATTCTCTCTAAACTTGTGCCGTGTTGAGAGTCTCAGGCGCTCTTTCGGCGCACGCTCATCTAACGGTATTGAGAATGTAGCAACTTAATGTCAGAATTTTTAGACAGATACTACACCAAATATGAAGATTAATTGTGCTTAGGTCATCGATACAAACAAAATCGCAGGATGGTCTGAGAATAAGTAAAATAACGATATTCAATTAGATTAACCAGTATATATTCTTAAGCGTAACCGTTCTCTCAATTCCAAGGTTTGTGTGACCGCACGGTTCATTCAGTAGCTTGATAACCACAACGTATAAAGTTTAAGTCTATATTAAGATGCTCTCCATGCGCCAGTACTCGCACTCTATAACATTATATATAATAAATAGGAACTAGGTCTCGCGCCCGAAATAAGGCCTTTTAGGTAGGAATGTGAGGCCAATATGACATTCCAAACATTGGTTTGTATCCAGCTTCTGGCTTAGGGCAGGTTAGTCAGACTTTTTAGTCCTGGAAAGGACACATTATTTTTTTGCCTTTGAGGGCAATCGCATAATAAATAAGATCTTTCATTGATAACAGTAGATAGAAAAGTAGTAGAAAGAAATACATACTGAAATGCAACAAACCCAAGGAGCAGCTGTCATAAGCCTCCTCTCCGCCCTTGCCCGCTCTGAGTTCCCCCATATACAGTGCCATCTTAAACTTTTCAGAGTACAAATAGGCTACTACCTACTATTTCTATTTTTTACAAAAACAAAAGTCTATCGGCCTGTATAGTATAAATAGGTTAAGTTTAATTGTTTGCCCCTATTTACGTCGACGCGAAACTTCTTGCCGTGACCCTACCATAGCGTTGTATTGAAGCGGTAATTTCTTAGTTTTGACGGCCATATGGCGCGCAACTTGTTGATATTTTTTCCGTGACAGTTTATTCAACCAGCGTTGCACCCGTTCGGTTCTTTACCATAAAAGGGTATGGAAAGGAGCCGTGACACGACACGTACCGTTACATGCTAGTATTAATCCACAATGGTCCGTTGATTTTATTTAGGCACAACAGATGGTCGCCATTGTGACAGAAGAGCTCGAAGTGTTGTGCCCGTGTTAGGATTGCGTACATATCGATAACGCGGGGAAATACTTTCTAAAGTTGCATTATATTTTACTGTGAACTAAAGATAATCAACGTTATTACGTAGTAGGCCCAATCTTAATTATTACTAGAATCTTATCTACTACTTTCTACTAGTAATGTAATAATATTACTGTAGAGTACTAATGTAATCATAATAAGTACCTATCTATGAAACGTGGTGTGTAATACATGCAGCATCACGTTCTCGTGATTAATCACTGATTTTCATAACAATTGTATTATTTTTCTTAAATATAACAAACTGTTAGTGATATCACCAACATGGCTATAAGTTTCACTGTCGAGATAATGTATTTAGAATTCAACTCACCTCTTGAACCATTTATTTCTCAAGGACCAATAAAATATAAAAAAATAAATATTAATATAACTTTTGATACATAATTAGACACTTACTATGTAAATTCATATAGGTACTGAGATGGTGAGCTTACTGAAGTATGACGAATGAATTTTTGCATTCTTCAGATAACATATATTGAAGTAACAAGCTTCATAGAGAGTACATTTAAAATATATGTTTCTGCTGCTTTGTTATAATTATATTTTCTCTTAGAATTTGCTATAAGTAAGAGAAGCTATAAATATTTCCTTAACGTTCAACAAAGATTTAAGTGTTACAAAAATATATGAGCGAACAAAGAAAAAATGGGAGGCGCAAAAAGATTCTGCATCTATTGACGTCAAATATCTTTTGGAATAGAGTTTTCTGGTCGAAGTAGGATGTGGCGTGATACAAGTTTATTATTAGTTCCGCAAAAAGTATTCGGAAAATTGGAAAGTGTGAAACGGTTTTTATGAAATTGCCACACGCCATTGGTTTTTTGCGGTTTGATCGATATGCAATGAATTTAAC
>DWPA01001684.1:0-17761 GCA_018251375.1 Calpodes ethlius | reverse complement strand
TGTGCAGGTTTCCTCACGATGTTTTCCTTCACCGAGGCAAGTGATAATTAACTAGTAATACGCACATAACTTTTTTTGTAAATTAGAGGTGCATGCAGGTTTCGAACTCACGCCCTCGTATGTAATATCATTATTGCAAAATATTTTTCCTAAATATGCCATTGTAATATGGTTTTTTCATAGGAAGTATATAGGATTTTATAGGATATACCACGATAGATTTAGGTATGGTTATGATTAAATAACGTAGTCGATTTAATAATCTATTTATCCATAATCTGTAGTTAGGTTAGCTCGTAAAGTAATAACAAATAGGTACTCTGACGTTTTGACAGTTATCTATGAGCCTTTAAAGGTCCACTGCTGGACAAAGGGAGTATTTAATATTTTTTTTGACAGTTAATCGTTTACTAAGTAAAGGATTACAGATAGATACAATACAATTTTTTTATTCGAATGGACTGTTGTTTTTTCTAGAAGCCTTTACTGCTTCACGTGGACAGTTTTTTATGCGGTTTGAATGTGTAGTCATATTCACTACTCATGTTGTGCTGCAGTTTAGCCTTTGTATACAAAAGGTATCGTAAAATGTGGGAAGCTAATTTTTGTCTACTTTCTGACATTGTAAGATCATTACTATATTTATTTATTTATTATTTTATAATGCACTAGCAGCTCCTGGAGCTGATGCGTGCATATGCACTTGTGTTCAATTAGATATAATTACTATGAATTATTATGAAAGTGTTTATTAAGTCTGTTTTTAAAAATGTTCACTGTTGGTGCACTAATCATTGATTCAGGAAACTTAATCCACTGTTCTACTAGGCGACTAGGTAAAAAGTAATATCTAGGGTTGGTAGAGAATATTTATATGCATTATTTAGTTGCTACTGATAGTTCAATCAACGAGGAGGTTTCGGGATCTCATATAATATATGCGCGTGCGCTTAGGTCAAAACACCAAGGTAATAAATATGTATCGACATGTTTCTGTTCATAATGAAAAAGTGATACTGACATACATCAGCCGGGCTGTAACTAATTCCAAGTGTCCTCGTTGCTATATTTATATACTTGTAGTGAGTTATTTATTCAACACCAAACTCTTGAATTGAATATCCCTCTGTATAATATTTATTCATGTGCTACAGTAAAATGCGCAACGGATATAGCTCCGCCGAAAATAGGTGGGCGTGATATTGTAAACTCACGTCTAGAGCAATGGCCTCAGATGAAAATTGAAAACATTGCGTGGCCGGTGTCATTGAAGCCGCTTTTAATTAAAAATAAACAGGCAATATAAGCCGGTATGTATTGCGATCTCGTTAATAAAATTCAGTGTAAAGAGTCTCTGTGTTTTATTTAGTCGCACTTAATCGCGTACATTTTTAATGCTACGTAAAGTAATGAGATTAAAATGCATAGTGTGTGCATGTTGTAAATGATTTTTTAATATCAATTAGCACCGGGGGATCTGTTTTCTTTTTTCGCTATTAACATAAAAATTGATATAAAAATACTTTTTGACGCCTACACTAGTGCTACTTCGTTGGAAGTATGAACTTTTTTTGCAACTGAATACTTTAGGGATGACAGCATGGGCGTACCTAGCTTTAAGTCCAAGAGAGAGGGGGGAGGGGTAAATCTAATTCATTTGGCACAAGGGCGGCAAATCAGATTGATATTTGCCCAAAAGAGGGAGTAGTAAAAAAAGAACTGTTTTGGAGAAAAGTAGGAACGTAGTCAAAAACATACAAATTCTGTGGGGATATGCTGTCCTCTTTTACGGCACGTCCATGAATGTCAGTGAATTTAATTGCAAATAAGCTGTTTTATTTCATATGAGAAATGTTCGTGATATGGTTGTAGTCGTTTTAGTATGTAATTAAATACGAAAGCATTGATTTTACCGCGCTGATATAAGTATCAGATTTCCATGATACAAAAATATAAGCTAAAATTATTATTAATTAGTTTTCTTTGCGTTTTGGAAAATTGATTAAGTAAGTACTCAGATTTTTCTATTGATGTGCCCACGGAAAAAGTAATTGAATATAAATATTTTCAGACATTTTATAAAATTGATCTGTACCCCATTTTATTGTGACAAATATCGATTTTATTAATTGCACTCATGTGCAATGGAATCAAATTAAAAAATATAGTCTCAAACATGCTTAAATCTTTATTTATTAAACTCTAAGGAAAGTTTGTGGTTTAAGTGTTTTTTGAAATAATCTTTTCAAGGCACAATAATTACCCGACAATATTGATCGACATTTGTATTACAAATATACCAACTATCGTCTGTTTCCTCAGTCTTTGATTACTTGTATTTAATATACGCACAAAACAATAAAAAATAACAAAAAAGTAAAAATAAAAATTGTATGAATTCAATCCTATTAGTTTGTTATTAAGTAGCATTGAATAAATGTTAAGCGGATTTTGTGAAATCTCATTCGTGTCAATAACGTGGAAACCGAATGAATCATCCGTTGGCTTAAAAATTGCGTAATCTGTTGTATAAAACAAAGCTCTTTTCGGAGTCCAGAAACCACAAACGTGTCGTGGGCGACAAGATGACGGCAAAGCATCTGCCAAATATAGTGACTAAGATATTGAAGGCAAACTACATCAGTATAATCCGTCCGTACCAACAATTCAAAGTCCAATGCTGTGTTTGTTGAAATATAACCTTACTGTTGCCTACAGAATATGTACACTACAACGATTTATATACAATACCAATAACGAACCTTGTCACATTTGGGAAAGTATAGATACCAACACTGCCCATACTCGACATTTTTTTTATGGAACAAGGGTAGCAAACAACCTAGAGTACTCTTCAGGTAGAGTAAAATTGCCATAAGACAATTATTACACGACAAAAAAAGGTTAAATGATGGTACCCTCTGGGTGAAAGATACAATTTGAATTTAACTTTATCCAAGAAACAAGAATATCAAACGATAACAATGTCTAAAACAGGCAGAATTTTCATATAAATAGCATAAGTAGCTAAATGTCGTCAAAACCTAAATGTCACCGGGTACGTTGAATACGAAATTTGTAATGAAACAAAATAGAGGTGAGGTTGACAGGCCTGTCATTTGCGTTTGTCAAGTGTCAAGTTTCTTCCCGCCACCGCAATCACGCCGACGTCGCCGTGACCATGATCCATGTAATTGGTTTGAATCAAAATATCGGTGAGTCATTATTACAGTTAAAATGTTTAGTGTCCGTTATGACAAAAGCTTAAAAACATTTTAATTAGTTGTACTTACGTAATTTTCTTAATTTAAGATATGGTTAACACCGCGTAAAAAATAATATACAAAAAAAGAATTTTGATACCATTAATCGTACAAATCCTAATCAATCTAAATGTTTAATTGTTATTTAATTATCTCAACAATCAGCTTCGGTTATTGACTCCTATACTAATACGACTTTAATATTGGTTGTTTGGTTTGATTAAAACAAGATCTAGACACCGACTTTGTCTTTGAGAATTTGGTTAGGTACCTTAAATAGATAATCTCCTTATGAGTATACAGCGTAGGGTTACAATACGTAGTGTGGTCCATAAAAGTTCTTATTTATTATTATGCGTGTGCCCCCAAGCTAAAAGTCTAATTTGTTCGCACCTAGCCCAGGATTTAGATACGCCCGTGGCCTAAGAATAGTATTCCTGTATTGAATAGTACAACTATAAGAGAGGCTTTATCCAAATAATGTATTTGTTGGATCACGAACACTTGTTGATCATAACGGTGATGATCACGCATTGGTTGCCCGATCAGGTTGGTCTATAGACCAGAAAAATGGCATACGTCAGCTTGTTCTAAAAGACTTTAGAAGGACTATTGCAATTGGCCCTGGTGATCTGGCAGACTTTAAAATATAATAAATTATAAGATACATGACATCACAACCAAATCATCTTAATATTCTTTTATGTATTAAAAAAATGTTTAAACTTGAAATAATTATATAGATTTTTAGAATATGTGATCTTATAGTATATGTGTGATCTATGAGTAACCTGTAATCAAATCATTATTGGAATATTGACTGACCTTCTATAACTCATTATTTATCTATGAAAAAACTCTTTTGTCAAATTAAGAACGGTAAGGTCGTAACAATAACAAGCGCATTGGGCTTGCATGCATTGTGTGTACAGTACGAGAAATAATAATTTAAAATATTCAAACAAATCAAATCAGTAGTATTGTGTTGGCGTATCGACGAAAAAAAAACTTGAATAACCATTCATCAACGAACAATTTGTCTCATTTTTAATTCATAAGTCAAGATTTTAATCTCGTATACTTTTTTGAATTGCACCCAATTGTAATTTAAAATATAATAAGCTCGTTAGTGCTTTAATTTATTAGATCAATTAATACGTTTCAATTAACTGTCAGCACACAAAGATATCTAGTTTTTATGTCTTAATGGGTTTATTTTTAAACTGCTGTATCTATCTTGCTATAACAATTTTTGTGGCTTACATATCTACGCGTAGAAGGTATGTACATATTTTTATTTGGAGGGCCAGTTTAGAAGCGTTTATATTTTCTCAAAGGAAAACATGCATTACGATACATTTAAATGTATACCATCATATATTTAAATCGAAGATTGTTGCGAAGTAGACTAATAATAACCTAATAACAATGGATTCCCGGAAAGTAACGCTTGATAATTTATATTAAATATGTATATTATCAAGAAATTTCGTAGTCAACGGGTGCTGATGACTCATTACGAAAGAGATGAAATGCAATCAGACAATCACTGCAATATAGCCGAGGTTCACGCGCTGCGTTGTCGTTAATATTGTAATCAATGTTGATAAAATAAGAATGACTTGATAGTGTAGAGTATTTAATGCATAATGGGAATGGGAATTAGCGGGTTATTGGCCACCCATTAGTGTGATTAGAAGCTTAAGGGTTCAGATCGATAGACGCAGTGTTAACCGCTCTCTACCTAGGTCACACATGATCCTCGGATTAGACAGGATGGGATTAATGTTCATAATACACTAACCTTGGGTAAATACATTCCCTATATATCTATGAGTAGTTTTTAAATTGTACGTATTTTACTAAGATGATGGCATTTGAACATAATGTCTTTCGATCACTATTTCTCAGGAAACTGTAATACTATAGATTCCCATATTTTTGGTTCCAGACACAGTAAGTTATACTCCTATAGATATAAATGCGCTTTGCCTCGACATTTAATTTACTTAAAGTAAAGCATCTGATACAACTATGTAGATTAATAAATTATTATCTAAAGCTAGAATCGTCGCAATGAATTGCTACGACTTTTGGCGCCTTAAATATTGCTGTGTGATATTTCGCTGCTGGAAACATAAACTGATATTGTCTCTAAGTGTTACTGCAGTCGTTGCAATTAACTCTCAATGTTTGCAACCGTCTTCTTGACAGTTATACATATATTTAGCGCTTTCCTGAATTTATAGTAGCGTGAAGGTCATTATGATGTTAAAATTATCATTATATGCAGTATACTCCTGTCACTTTATTTATATCTCATATAAGTATACACCTACTCTGTATAGAAGTTTAATCGAATGCTTTTATGCGCGACATAATCTTGTTACTGTATAGATAAATACAGTCGACGATGCGACTGTCCATTAAGTAGTGCACGACAAAAGCTCTTACCTTGCAACATGTAATCCAACGGTATACTTTCTGTTCTCGTTCTGTTCTCGTTCTGTTCTCGTACATATTTTAACGTGAAGCTACTATGGAGAATAACGAACTTCAATTTTAATGTGTTAAATGTGTTTATTGAGTGATTAATGCGTTTTACTCCAATTTATTTTAGTTGTTTATTTATTTAATATTTTATGCACACCATACAATTGTATAAAGAAATAGTTAATTCAGAATTATTAATTTCTTGAAGGCCACACGGATGCTTGTGAAATCATTCGCTCTTAAAGCTGATATACCACTCAGTCCACTGTGCAGATGTGCGACGTTGCCAAGCAGTGCGTGATGAAAAAAAATTCGATTAGATAATTTTTGCCTCTCGAGCGATCTGGCTCACGCTGCACGTATATGGTGGAATCTCAGCCTTACTAAGGTAAATTGAATATGAAGGTTGCTTAAATTTGGTTGTAATATCTTTAACAGCTGATTCCTAAATTGAATTTTTTTGACGAACCTAACTCCCAATTTTTCCTACAAGTATAAAACGTTTTCAAAGTGGAGTTAACTTTTCTTTGCTACCTACGTATGGGAAGGCAATAATAGTTAATTAATCATATTGAAGATTATTTACACAGTCATAATTTACCTTGAAACTTTACTCGTTTTAACTTTATTAGTTATTTTTCAATAAGAAGGACTCGAATAGTAAATAACACTTGATATAAAGTATTCATTCATTTTAATACATAAATAAATTTGTAAAAATATGTTTATGGTGTATCGTTACTTTATCAAGTAAATTGCACTGATTATTAAGTTACATTAAATTTAATTCAAACCCCAAGATTATTTCAATCATATTAAAAATAATGCCTGTCGATGAAATCATAATTACGAGTTCACACCGTTGCATTGAAGAATTTCCGCGTCTGTTATCCATTGTTATCAAAGATAAAAGTTTATTATTGAGACCTTTTATCAAGTGTGTAACCGTATTTCGTACTACAATGGGAGTAATGCCTGTCTTTTATCGTGTACCGTTTTATTGAAAGGGTAATAAACTTGAAACTAAAAACAAACACATTTGAGTTTCACTATCACGTATAAATAGAACAGATAACGATAACATAGATGTATGAAATTTATGTGTGTGTATGTGTGTGTGAGTTTTTGTATGTAGTTATTTATGTGTACAAGTGTGAGTTTATCTATCATTTATTATGTCGAATGTCTTTTAAGTGTCAGTCGTTGTGTTTTGTTGGTCAGGTGAATGTACTTGTTATGTAATTATAAATTTTAATGCGATGCTATCTTACACTTCCTAATATAACTATTATAATAACCATCGATTCAATAAAAGGAATAAGATTGTTATTAGATCAGTGAACATGCTATGATACGACTAAGTTGAAGAGATGTTATACAATTACGCGGCAGATTATAGTAATATATGTAAATAGTAATACTTATATGCTTCGTTCAGTGACATTATAACTGATTTGTAAATAGATTATTTACATATTGCCCTACATCGGAAACATTTTTGTTATCCATTGTTATTGATATTGTCGATGAAGTTCTTAATTGGTTGTTTCGATATCACGATAAACAATAGTTGTATTTTAATGTATCGAATGTGTCACCGTGTTACTTGTGTGCTAACAATAAAAGTATTAGCGTTTATCTTTATAATGTTAGACAATTACGGTCGAGTTCTCAATAGCTAGTTAAATTATCGCGCTAGATAGATAGCTCCGATTTTCCATTTAGTGATTGATGTTTGTTGCAGTAACCGACCTGGCGTTGCTTGAAACCTATGTCTTACTATGCACACAGGAAAAGAATGTTAAGACGCTTTGAATTTAAATATTTTATTTGCGATTTAATTGAAATAAAATAAGTAATAGCAAATGTTAACCTAACTTAATAAACAAAAATTATTCACTAACGGTCTGCACCCACTACGCACGAGTGCAATTGAGATTAACAAAAACCTTTGTTACTTAGTAATAATGTATTTGCATACAAACTCACAAACATTACATCTTTATGATGTAGGTTTTCAAATATGCAAATAATACATATTCCTAGATATAGGAATGTGATATTTTTTCGCGATAAAACATAGCTTATATCACTTTACACGCTCCCAACTCGTTGTATCGTGAAAGAAGGGCAAATAAACAATAATACTTTCACCTTTATAATAGTATATTGGTTTGTTTATCCGGAAAGCTCGTGCCGATATTTCAGGACAATTAAAACGTACCTCATTCAAATATTGACGAAATTAACGAATCGTAACCAAGCTTTTTTCTAAATATGGCTGAAGGTATCTCTTTTATATAACTTTTATATAATTATAAATCGTACGCATATCATTTGTTTTCAGTAATTGTGATATATTCAGTCAGGTCTCACGCGCTACCTACCGAAAATCGGTATTAACTTCGGACTTTGATCTATGTTTATACTCGCTGAAGCTAGTATATGATTATAAAGTTTTAAACAACGTTAAGTACTCGCACCGTACCTACGTTACTTATGAAGTATTGTTACAAGTGCAATATTTATGAAAAGAAAACAAATGTACTACAGTAAATAAATATAAAATGAACGTATAAGGAGTAAAAGAACTAAATGACATTAAACACGTCTAGGAAATTACAAGCCTTCTCGCACGTGACTTGACGTGACACATCACTTACGATGCGATGTATTTGTATTTTATTAATATTTCTACACAACAAATATGTCCAGACAGTGTCAACGTACGCTGAAATAATGTATCGCATTAGTCATTTATGATTATGACCTAAATTGGAACTAGATAGTCATGAATATTAATAATTCTATGTCTTGATTCATGACAATCATTTACGCCTAATAAGGTAATAAATTATTCGTATGGGAAATTGTTTTGCTAGTGATGTGCCGATCCGTGGATTAGCTATCACTGTAGTCAGGTCAGTGCAATATTATAATTAGTCGTTCAGAAGTCGAAATTACATCGTTATTCAATATTTTTAAATTTTTATTCATTTTATTATATTCAGATTAATTATTAAAATCAAATATGAATAGGCTTTAAATAAATGCACTTAACTATATATTACTGAACTGCGAATAATCTTTTTATTAATTTTAATTTGCAGTACTATTTCTCCTTTTGAGTTTCATCTATTATAATATTTCAAATTTCACACTTCTTGTGAGCAAAATACACAAAAAGTGTACAAAATTATTTACCGTATTTACATTGAAAGATCTTTATGTTTAATTATGAGTGTTTAGAGTTAAATAAATACACATTGTGTAAAGCTAGCTAAATTATACTTTAAGATTAAATAATGGATATATTTACTCAATAATTATAATTTATAATTTTAAACGGTCTACTAGGTAAAACAAAGTTATTCTTTTCAATTACTGATGTAAATTATAGCTTATTTTGTTTTTGTTTGCTTAAAAACGGGTCAACAAAATGTATTCAGTTAGGCTTAAATTCTTAGATATATAATTCTCGTTTGTAATTTTTTTTGTTCGTAAATTGTGTAATTTGATACGAATTACAAGGGAATTGCGAATAGCAACATTCGATTAACAATAGTAGTATCTTATGAAAGTATAAGTTATTCCTATTAAATTTTTCCTGCTAAGTTGTGATTGCAGAATTGTTACCAAACGTTAGTCTCAGCATAAAGTCGCATTTTCTGTTTAATGCATAGTATATAAATACATTTATAACAATAATTATGGACGAATCTTTACACCGGTCGATATCTGTCACATGTGCGTAAAACGACACGACGTTGACAAAATATTGGCAAAAAGTCGTAACGTGTGAATGTGAGTTTTCATTGCTGTACGATAGCTTTCACAAAGTGTTTGTGTTAAGTTGAGTGCAGTAGCTACAGCGTCTACTGATAGTCTTTGGGTTGTTGCTGCCACGTCACCGCATAGTATGAATCCTATAACACTCGACAGATTTCTTATTATAAAATGGAGGCAAAATTATACCGCGTATATATGACATTGTTTATACCCACCTCATGAAATTACTTATCACTTCCACAGCCAATGGATATGATTAACTTCAAAGGCATTACTTGTTGCCGGCAAGAAAGAAGAGAAAAAAGAAGGAAAGAAAGACATAATAAATATGAACTCCCATTTCGTTTAGTTCGACTAAACTAATCTCCAGTACATCACTGCTGTAGTGCATAATGTATGCACAGATTGTCATAAATATCATTGGATAAAACGGAATACATTAAACCAATATACCCTAGTACAACAGTGCACAAATTTGTATATAATATGTTTTATTCTGTGATTAAAATGTCATATCTGATTGTCATATTTTTAAGTTTGCATGTTGTCATGATTATACGGTTGACATCATTTTAATTTGACAAAATTAAATGCACATAATATTAAATCAAATAATAGGAATAATAACTATAACTAGGAATAAAACTTGAAATAACTACTATTTAAATGCCACAAAATTACCTAATATAACTTATTTATAATCTACCTACCCTACATATTAACAAAATATGATTAATTATAATTGGAATTCGACATCTGATGTCACTAAAAACTGTTTACGTATATCAATTTCATATTCTTACGTACTACGAGTGGACTACTCTTATAAAAATATGTACTCACATATATACAACCGCGACCTTCTACGATAAAAAGAAAAATTCTAACCTTGTTTAGCTATAGAACTCTTATTCAGTCCTTTGATTGGTTTAATGTAATTGTCAAATTTATCAGTGTCAAATTTATATCGAATTATAATAGGACAATAATTTTGCGGACAGCTTCATTTATTTGCAGAACTGACAATAATCCTAATTAAAGACTAACTTTATCCTATGTTATATCCGCGCACTTATCCTTTGTTTAATTCGAGAAAAGGTGCGAATAGAAGAATTAACTGCAAAAGGTTGTTAACTTAGGTATACCTAATTGGTCTATACCTATGTATATTTCCTAATGTACTGTTAAGGTTGTAATTATTACCTAGTACTCCTTAATTTTTTATAAGCTTAGATCGCGTAGAATCGCAATAGTTGTATTAATATGTAACCATTTCAAGGAATTCTTTAGAGACTACCTCAGCTACGATAAAAAATTTTGCTATATATGAAGAAAATCCCAATTATAATGCCCGATTAAATACCAATTTCCATCGTAAAAAAAACGTATTCATACATTTACGTGTGTGTGGGTGATTGTAAGTATGCGTTATTATCACATTCGTACATATTATTTTTGCTTTAGGTCCTTTACACATTATATTAAGAAATTAACCGTCTAGGCGTTCTCTGTTTATGAGTATAGGGTTCTCGTAGCGGGAGCGGTTCCTAGTATGATTTGAGAAATTATTATCAGCGCGCTTTGCCAGACGCTATTTCAGTCGTTGTTGTCATCTTCGCGGAAATGCTGATATACAGCATGAACAAATGTAGTTGTGGTATTATAAGCATTAAGTGTGTGGATTTGTGTTCGTTATTAATTATACGGCTATCGTGCTATCTTAAGTCTTCAAGGCAATTGCGTTATTATGTTACGATGTGTTTCAGTACAGATCCTTGGAGTTCACCAGAAGCATTAACCGCTTATCGTAAAATGAACTTCAGGGTCGTTGGTTGTTCATTTAATCCCAAGTGATTAATATTCTTTTAATATTGTTCATTATAGTCGATAATAATACTATTCATTATTGAATATTTTCACTTATCACAACAATATTATTGTAATTATTTACTCGTTCTACTGTTGGATAGTGAAATTGATAAAGCTCAGTAACTGAGTACGATATATAGGTATTACAATAAATGATTTATAGACGTTTTTAAAGTGATAGATTGCATAGATAGATTTATGGTATAATGACCCTCAAAATAAATAGTCCAAAAGACGAATTTAATGCTAACTAGTATTTTGTACCAGACAACCTTAGGTTTGTGCAGAGGGTAGTTTAGGTAGAAGAGACTGAAAAGAAATAAAGTAGAGAATAAAATAAAAAACACATTTGAAGGAGATTAGAAAACATAATAAGACTAATAAAAAAGCGATAATATATACAATATTTTCAATCTGAAAATTGTTATACTACTTTTATACTACGTTATATTTTGAAAACCAAAATATTTCATATCATTTTTAATATTTATTTTTATCCAGCTTGTTATTCAAGGAAATGAATGGTTTGTTATTTACACGTATTCCAGTTATAAATCAAATTGCAGAAGTCATTTATAAAATTGTCTTTTATATAACTCAATTAAATTTTATAATTTATAGATTATATTTGCCCGAATGCTAAGTATAGAAAATTAATAAGTCTATATTTAAATTGTGCAAAAACCAATCATCATATCTTATTTATTAAGCGATGAGGAAATTCGAGAATCATATTTTAAACTTGCAAATCGGAAGTCAAGTAGCTGTATGAGATTCTAAAGTGCAGCATTTAATACGTAGGAGTTAAATAATGTCCTATATGAAATGAAGGTTGGAACATATTTATAGCGTGAAGTATAAGAAACGACAAATAATACGTCGAAATATGGAGAATTTGCTATCCGATGTCTGTTTTTGTTGTGAGTCAGCGTACATCATCGGAAACGGAGAACGACCTCTATGCGATGTGTCTGTTTTTGTATACGACTGGCAAATCCAAAAGAAAATGAAGGTCAACATAACTAGTAAATATATTCGTTATTAAAAGCGATATTGGAGGAAAATTTTGTGTTACCATTAATAGTAATTACTAATTCAATTATGATTAAAAGGTCGTAATTTTAATATATAACACGCGTCAATACAAATTAAGGTCAAATTGGATAATGTAATAATTTAAAAATAAAACCGATTTGTTAAAAAATGTTACTCAGGCTTAGTGGCTAGGCTAAAATCGATTTATTATTGTTATATGATTATTTATTTAAAACATTTTATATAATTTGTTGTTTGTTGGTTTGAAAAGTTCTAAATTTTTTGTTACACTTATCGTGATTGCATCATCCAAAGTTTTCTTAGACAATGCCATGGAGCTTTGAAAATAAAACAAAAGATATCTGGTAAGCAAGTCTTATCATAGTAATGTTTTAATTCATTATCCAATGAGTAGAAAATATTTTTACAAATATCCCAAAATCATGTCTTAGTCATGAAATATGTGGTTTCTCAATGTGAGTTTGGGCGCACTTTTTAAGTCTATTCACCCCTTTGTTATTTCTTTATACAGTGACATGCTTTAAAGGTAAATAACCCTCATCTGTTATGCCGTGATAATAAATAATTCATAGAGAAAAAAAACTTTAATACTAGCTGGTACGCACGACTTAGTTCACTAAACAATTATGTTTCACGTACAACTGTAACTTTTCCCCCCTTTTTCAGGGGATAATAAAAAAAATCTGTAAAAGGTTGTTTATTAATTTACATAAGAAGACTGAATTTCAAGTTTAAAGAAGATATTTTATCTGATACAAAATGTTTATCTCCGACCATTTTTCCTCTGACTGAAATAAGTTTCCAAAAACTCTTCTACGAAGTTTTCATAGAAACACCTTTAGGCTTTGCGGAAGTCAGTACAAGTTAGCCTTTGTGAGTAAAATGTTAAAGAATTTGTTATCATCGGAATTATATTCCTTATCTTGAATCCAGTAAACTCTTGACTTGCAAAACAGTTGACAGGATATTAGCGTTAGTTTATTTGCGTGTCGACATGCGGTGCATTGCGGATGTCCTCGTTAAGGACAATGTTGTTATGCCAACCGGCGAGCACGCTTATTGTCCAGCTTAAGTACTTTAAACTCTTAAAAGTATTTTTATGGTGATATTTTGACCTAGTTGCATGAATTGTGCGCTGTATTAGATAATAATATGTGACTATACGACGACGAATCCGGTATCGTATAGTACCGATATAATACCGGTATTGTACCGATATCCGGTAAACACGGGAAAATATTTCATGGTTGATCACAGGAAGGTCACTGCTAGTAAGATAGGCAATCGGGTGAAAATATCCTAATCAGGATTAGACAATAGTACTGAAACCAGAGGTCATCAACGAGGCACCATTGGTTATAGCCTCGTTCATTGTTCAAGGTTGCATGGACCTCATCCATAGTAACCATATCCGTAATATCCCAAAAGGTAGTGTTGCGTTATATTCAGCGACAACAAACATAGAGAGTAGGAAGTTACCACTACCGTTGCGAGCATTGTATTCCAGATAGATCTGTATCTCTTTACAACGTTTTATATTTTCCTAATATTGTCGAACTTTCGAGAACTCATCTCTAACCGTACTTGTTGTTACTTTGGCCGACGTGTTATGAAAACAATTTTAAGTACTTATGCATACAACCACAACAACAAATAGACGTAGTAAACAAGTAACGAGCAGCCTAATGGTAAGTAAGCCCAATCGCCCATGGACATCAACAATACAGTCTGATAAGACTGGAATTAGATACTTGCATACTAACTCTTCGATACTCGCATGGTCGGATTTTGAAAGAAGATGATAGCTTGCAGCCGTTAAAAATGGCTACCACTATGCAAAATGTATAAATATGAATATATATATAATATAAATTAGTGCGTCTCGTGTAACTTAATTTTTCATACATGATTATGCGGATATAATAAACTAAATGTTGCCCGTGGCTTCACTCGCATTTGAAAATATAACAGCAATAAAAATGTTGTCGATTCCTTTCTATCATCGGTTGCTACGCGACGCTTTGTTGTTAAACACTTTTTTTAATTTGAATTAATTATATATTATAATTGATCTCACATGAATGACATATTTCTTCGTGGTGAAAAGTAGCCTATGGCACTTTTTATCCTCTCAACTATCTTCACATCAAAAATCATACTACAAGGTCGCTGCGTGACGCCGTGAAAGATCAACAAACATACAAACACACTTTCGTATTTATAATATTAGTATAGATAAGTGGCATTAATTTTAGATTATTCTCCCAATAATAAAATTGACAGAATAGAAATAGAAAGTTACCGGTTTCTTTTAAATAAGTATTATTGTTAGTATTTATTTGTTCGACTTTCTATCTTTTTCTTTAATTTAAATTTTACTACTGAATATTATTTATTAAGACACATTACTTTGTAAGTATGAAAGTGGAACACGGAATTGACAATATACGGTAACGAAGTTTTAATTACTGTACGATACAAAGGCTTTGTGATTGTGACTAATTTGTTAAATTGCGCACTAGACGTAGTTATCTTTACCGACAATATAGATAATGCAGGTAGCACCAGGAACTGAATTAGTTCAATAGGTATGTGCGGGCTTCTTTGCTCCTGTAATCTTAATTGTATGTGACAATGTTAGTTTATATAGCCTCGGGTTTTTTGTGTGAAATGAGCCGAATAATCATTTTCAGTACTTGTTTTAAGCAAATTTTTATTCGCATTATTGTAATATACAGCTATTTTTTTTCCTAGTTAAATATGTACTAGGTACATAAAATGCTGTAATTATACTAAAGTTGAAGTAATATTAATAGAATTGCTTATTATTTTTAGATATTGATCAATATTTATGTGAATAATGTGTCCAATATTGCTACGAGTATAAATGACATTGTGATTTCAATTAAACGTAGACGTAACACGTAGTCGTATAGTGACGTAGTTTCTAGACGCACAGGGTCCATTAAAAAGACATTAAACGTAAGGCTTCTAATGATTGTTACTAATAATTTACATATATTGAAAAAATACGAATATTTATATCAATACCAATTCGTAGTTATATACTTTCTCAATATACATATCTATCTATCTATCTAAAAACCTTTAAAGGTATATATATGTGATTTAATAAAATAACAAAATGGCTTCAAATCGTGATTATCTATTTGTCTAACGAATCATTTATATCGAATCCTCAATGTCGGATGTGTAAGAGAGCGAGCCGTTAGTCATACTAATAATAGTCATAGTTACGATAATAATAAATACTACTAAAATTATTATAATGCTATGATGTATTAAAATAACTTTTCGTTCCTACTTTAGTATAACAATGCTTTGAACCGCAATTGTTGTACGTAACATGTAAACATTTTTAGGAAGCCTTTAAAGGCTACTTTAGTAACATGAGAGAATATTGTCTTATATGGAAAACAAGAATTTTGCCTGATTTATGTATAATTACCCGTTAAATATTAATTTTCATTCTCAAAAAAAGCCGATCGTAAGTACATACTTAATATTAACACCACATATATGATAATATCCATGATGATTGATCCAATTTTCGGTGATACATTGAGCTGCAATTTTGTAAACATATTAAGTTAATCAGATTAAAATGCAATGCATTGCGGTGGCATTAAGATGGTCTGACAACCAGCTTTGAAGATGTCATACGAATTCTAAAAGGACGAATCCTACCGAGATTGGGCTCGTTTGGATTGTCAGTCTTAAATTATATTTAGATTTTGATGACAACGTCGGAAGGTAGCTGCGATAAAAATGTATTATTATCTTTTTATATGATGAAGCTTTCTTACTACGCATACTGAAACATCTTATCTTATTACAGATCGCGACTTCATTTACTAACGGCCGTTTTAAATATTTTATCTATCCATGATCCACATCTTTGTTAAGTAGTAACTGTCAAAAAGTTACGACATAAAAAATACTGTTTTTCTACTAACGTTTCTAGATATAATTAAAAAGGCTATTGAATACCTATTAGTAGCAGGATATGCGTCTTATTTGATATGCAAGGTTCAATCAACAGATTTTAATATAACGTAAGTCAATTTTTGATCTATATTAGACGCATCCATTGGAGTTCCAATGGATTAAATAGTTATTTAACGATGTTAAATTGTCTTTTGTTTTCTTAATATTTCTTGTTTAATAATCGCAAAGTAATGACCTCAGAATTAATCGTTAAACAATGATTAGGAGACCGGTTTATGGAAATATATATATATTTAATTTCATTACAATTTTCCAACCCTACGTATTAGATTGAAGGTGTTAGAAAAGGGGTTCGACATAGTCATATCGGACTAGGTACGTTACAAGCTTCGTGTGTGAAGAGAAACTTACACGAGTTAATGTACAGCGCTGTTGCTAACGACACCAGTGATACGTTATTTATCGTTGGAAACTTTTTGTTCTGTATTCATTGCATCTCGAATGCAATGTGCAACTGCACTTCGCTCTCTATATTGTCTCTGTGCGCCGTTTTCCCATCATTGTGATTGAGCATGCAACACGACAGGTGACAACCGATACGAATTAGCAAAAAATATAACCCGATTATTAGCAAGAACTAGTTATGTTGTGATAGAGATTTGTTTTCTATAATTTAATGGTTGTGACAGTTGAAACTTACTTCAAATAATATAAATAAACGATCACATTATAAAGCCGAGATTCCACCATAGACGAGCGAGCGACCGAGGCGGTTTACAAAGAAAAAATATACTAATAGGTTACTTTGTTTTCCTGGCCTTGCTCAATAAAGTTATCTTATTAGCAGATTTTTGAGTCACATACCGTCTTATTACCTCACACCTCTTTGGTGGATTCTCAGCATTAATGCTGGGTACCAGGATTTCCTATGTGTGGAATGGCATAGACTAAAACATTAGTTATCAAGAACGTTCAAGTTCCTAGTTAAGAATCGAAGCCAGAAGCTAGAGGACCTGGCTCAGCAAGCAGTTTCACTACCAATTGAGCCAGTCATCAGATATGTTCTTTCAAAATTTCTTTATTTTACAGTTACTGTACTTCATGATAAATTTCCACCTTTTTTGTCCTATTTTGCTCATTTACGCCCTTGACCAGTATCTTTTTAATAGTGATTTTAGTGATTAAAGCAAAAATAAATATCTGTATTGATGTAAGATAATTGCGTGCATTATTGTATATTAATTTAAATACACAAATATACATCAACATGCCATGAGACAATAAATCATTTTCAGTAATGGGTTTCTCAGTTCTAAGCTGTT
>DWPA01001683.1:0-17766 GCA_018251375.1 Calpodes ethlius | reverse complement strand
ACAGATATGTCATGAACAGATAAAGGTATTTGTGACGTTTATTTGGGATGATTTGGATACCCTCACAATCTTAAAGGTATGGCACAGTCACCTACCGACAGGTAGCTTATTGGCAGGTAACTAGTTCGTTGCGCAGGAAGGTTTGCCACGTGCACAGCGATTGGCGAGGATGGTGATACTTCGCACTACGCAGGGACCGTCCCAGACGATTCTGTCGCGATGCTTTAGCCAGCCGAGAGCAATGTTAATTTTGAGGCACCGAGCTACGTCCAAGGGAACCCTATTACGTGAGCGAGTGAGCGTTTATTATTTTACCAATTGTAGGTCACGTTCTATTTCGACGTGAATAGGCCCAGGCCTCGGGCCGGGGCTTTCAGCGGGCTCGAGACGAGACACTTCACTCGGATGTTGAAAGCTACTCTTTCCTTTATACTGTTGCCTTTTTAAGCTGTATGGTAGGACGGTGCCGTGAGCGTCTTTTTTACTGAAGGGATGCAATGTCCTTTACATCTGGAAGATGGACATGACGTATTGTGATGAACTACGTACAAAATGTTTGAGGACGTGTTTTCTTGATTCTGACAGATAAACCGTTGAGCCCGGTTATCAGCTGATAGCAAAAACTAAACAATGATCTCTCGGGTGGCTGTAAATTTTCCAATAATAACATCGTTTGGCCAACGAGCCCTTTACGGCACCTCATGCTCCCAGTATAATTTCCAGGCATTTTTAATTACAAGGAAAGGGACATGCCCATGGTTAATACAGTAATCAATTTACTATCTGTTTCTTATTCCTAGTAATTCTCAGTCTAATAATTAAAGTCTGGTGTCAAAATTTCGCGATAATACTCCGATAATTGACTCAAAACAAAATTCTTCCGGTGTCCAGATAAAAAAACATGCTTATAATCTTTATTGTTTTGTCAATGCGTAGATAGTCTATTGAACTCGACAACCAACACGTGGTCTCCAAAACATACAACTCCTATAAATAGACGGTGCCCCTTATGTTAAATTAAACCTTAGGTCGCTGGTCATAGAGTCTACATTACATGAAATGTATCAATGTTTTAATGTAACTAGGTTTTATTGCAATATAAATCTTATTGCGCTCTGTCTAACGTTTAATTTCGTTGTGTTCGTTTGTTTCCCGGTAGCGTTGCGTAACTTTATCATTATAAGCATTATGTCTGATTATATCCTGGGTTTAATGATGCGCTTGTTTAGATACGGGGTTTTGTTCGGGTTTTAAATAGAAATAATGATCACACAGTCGCACCCTTTGGGATTTCACACACACAAGACAAACGTGTGAGACTACATTGTGTGTTATGCCTGGGTCTAGTGTAGACCTAACTAGGAACTAACGAGCATACTTGGCACCCGATGATTCACCGCTGTTTTAAATGGCAATACGCATGACCAGAGCATTAACTGCCAGGAAGGAAGCGTGGGACCCGTTTTCCGTTATAAATATTTTATAGTTCTTTCTAGAAATAATTATGGTGGTAGCTGACCGTTGAACGTTGCATTTAAGGATGCCTGGGCGGTGGCTGGGATGAAGCTGCATTACAATGTCATTGTTGTATAACTTATGATACGTTACCGTAAATTGTTTGCCTCGCACAGCTTCAACCCGTTAATGGTTTTTACAGGGGGACTTCTGCGTATCACACCTTCTGACATGGCTTAACGACTGTCATCTAATGATAGTGTCCGGGATCGGCAGCTTTACGTACCCTCGTACCTCGTACTTCGTACCTAAATTTTTAATTTACTAGCGATAACCTATTAATAGTTATTTTTCCAAATTATTGTAAACTATTTCAACAGGTTCTGTACAAGTGCAGTTCAATAGGACTAGAATCTTATGTACCTTCAAATAGGACTCTAAATCCAATAAGTAGCTTATCAAAAGTATACAATTGGACTTAGAATTCTGTGGATTGCAGCGACGAAATAGCCAAATTACAACTCTTCGTCGGATATGTATAGGCTATCATAATGGACTTCGACGAAGTAACTCCTCGCAAGTAAAATAAGTAATAATCATAAAAAATGGATTATAATTATAGACATCAAGCGCTCGGTGTGTAAAGCGCCTTAATGTTTTTAACGAACTGACGAAAAAGTAATTGCATCCCCTTTTAAAAGTTTTGAAGTATTCAAACGTAAAGTATTCAAGATGTACAAGGTTTGTTAATGTGAAATGTTTTTGATATTAATATAAGTACATTCAGTATTTTTATTCAGTAACTGTTCAACATTTTCAGCAGTAGTTGAGTGACTTGTACTATTCTATGTAGATATTGTAAATACATAATTATGAGTGCAGTTTTTTTTTAATTATCGCATTCGGATTTTTCACAGTGGTTCTATTTAAACTGTGTAGTTTATTTTGTCAGATGCAAATATTTCCATTGTACCATAACATGCTTGAACTAGTTCACATGCATGACGTTGCATATATTTTTCAACGCTTTGATAATAAAAAATATCTCTACATATCAATCATCGCATTCACATATATTTTTAATCTGTTACTCTCGCAAAGTATTCATTCAAAGCGAAATTTCCCTTCCAACTTTGTTTCAACTAGCAGGCAAAGGTTTCCCGGCATAATGCGAGCGCGTGCATACGCGCCGTGAAAAAAAATATGCAAAAAGCGCGGGAAACGGAACGCGAGGGTTCGTGCGCCGCCATAATGGAATGAACAGCCCTCATTGAAATCGCGAATGAATTCAGAATGGCTGCTATTTACATTGGCCGGCGATTTTATTTCTTTTAGAGTTTGCAATCCATTTAGACGCGTCCATCCTATCGTCTGGCTGTATTTTTTATTGGTGCATGATTATAACTAGGAAGAAAAGGGAATAAAAGTTCGTCTGATAACTTTGCTGTATTGATTGATTCCAAGTACTCAGTTTACGCGGGTCATTTTGATTTACTTGACACATGATCTGCAGCATAGATTTATAACGCCTAGATGGTTAGTTTCTTATTACCATGTTGACCTTAAGTGGACACGAGTGTGGGAACGTGTCTTTTTGACTAAGGAAAGTAGTTGCTAACTGGTCATATTAAATGAGGATTTTTTTTTTTATTTGTTACAAAACTTGCCTCTTACAATGCTTACAATTTACGTACGTTTATTGGTGTTCTAAGCGTTATTGTTCTAAGATCTTCAGACTCTGTGACAATTTAGTTTTTTTTCGAGACTCAGCGTGTTACAATATTTCCACAATATCTTTGTCACTGAAACTTTTCATTAAGAACTTAGAACCAAATTATTTATTAATTGTTGTTTGTAACAATTCCTATCTAAAAATAAAAATATTTTTTCAATGTTGTAAATATTGAGCTAAACGCTCAAAGAACTGATTGTATGTACAAACTACAAATAGAAACTTTAACGTTGGTATAAAATATTTTAAGTTCCGTGCCCATAATTTATTTTAACTGCTATGAATCGTTAAAACACAAATTAACGTGGCAGTAGATCAATCTGAAGCTAAAGCTCGCGTTGTTTGTGTAATTAAATACGTTCGATCCCGACGCAGTCCATTGTTTACACGGTATAAAACACATTTACGTAATTTTAATTCATGTAAATACCATTATTATTACCAGCTATGGTTATGTCAGTGGTGGGCAGATGAGTAGATAGCCACATTATGATAATTTGTCACAGCTGTCAATGGATGCCTGTGATATCAGAATCAAAGGCGCTTCGAACACGTTCATGTCAAGCAAAAAGGGAGAAGTTTTTCAACTACCTCTCAGATAATGCAACCGAAATAAAGTCCCACGGTCGGTTCTACGAGTCACTGCTAGCTAGGAAGGTTAAGACTGTTTTGTCTACGCCTTTTATAGATGTCCATGGCTTGTCGTCTTGCAGCAGCTATTTGTACTGATGCACGGCATGCTCGTTTGCTATTTCTACATCAATAACAATAGGTTTTCCACATGTATTGAGGATATTAATGGTTTTGCGATTATGTGCGTTAATTAATGTATGTGCCAACTAATCGTTGACTCAGATGGCACCACGCTGGCTGGCGAAGGCCACTGTCAATCACGGTACGTGTTGAGCATAAGCAAGCACGTTGTAAAGTGATTTGCGACACAGATCCTTGCAGTCAACGCATTTGGAGCTTTATGTCCTTCGCTATAAGGATTAGGTGACGCGTCTTAGTGAAATGATGATGAGTTTGTCATTACGTCCATTATATTTTTGGTACATTACTTAACTTTGTAACAGACAACATTTAAATTTTATTTTTTATAGAGTACTAGATGGGAATATTATGATCCTTAATTGCTTGTAAAATTTATGTCATGCGAGATATTTCTTTTTTGTTCACATGCTCCTGTCTGATGGTAAAAGAACAGCTTCACCCATTGGTTTTTATACCACTATTGGGCTGAATGGTCTGAATTGCGTAAATTAGGAGACGCCTATGCCCAGCAGTGGACCTTTAAAGGCTGATAGATAGATTGGCTTTAGTGATACATTGACAGCTTAGCAGAGAAATCTATTTTTATCAATAGTACTAGCCATTGATAAGATTCTGTCAGAGTAATTATTCCTCACTCGTTGACCGTAAGGTACACAATGCGAGACCGTAGTTCTTTCCAGCGGCATACCTACTCGTAAATAAAAATAAATCTTGCAGGTCATTCTCAGCTTCTAAACGAGGTCCATGAATTATTTACCGCGTAAGTCTCCCCGAGGTCGGGTCAGAATGTTGTGCACGCCCCACATGTTTAGCAACTGGAAATTAGAGGAAAGTTCAACCTCGGTATTTACCGCGAATCTGGATCACCGCCGTAACGCCACGTCGTGGAACACAAAACATTTATCAAACGTCTGAATAAACAATGTTAGTGAGGGTCCGGTTGGCCGTTGCTGAACTCATCCTAAACATACTTTTAACTTTTGACCAACTTAATTACCCTAACATTGCGGTTCGTTTTGACTCTGGCGTTTTAAATTGTGAATTTCTGAAAGCAATGTTGTGTTGGTTTTGGGCCTTGGGTTCATCCTTTTTATTGATGTGAATGTAACAGGTGTACTGTCCACCTGGTTTTAAGTGTCCAGCTTGTTCTCAGGACGTTTATAATAAAATTTAAATCACTCTACAGTCAGAGACATAATTATTATCCTCGCGAATGTGACATTATATTCTCGTTTATCTACATAATTTGGTATCAATATAAAAAAGGAATATTAATTCCATGTATACCCCAGTTTATTCAGTGCGTTGTACGCAAGTTCTTCGCTGAACAAGTGGGGTTATTTGTTTTGGCGTAGTGCTAAACCGACTCTGGGTGCGCCGTAAATAATTCATGGGCTGTGTAGGTGATGCGATATTTCGTTCCGGGAAAGTAGCCGGCGATTTAATATTTGATAGGCCTTTTAATGGTGAGTGTTGTAGGCGTATTTGTTGGCAAAATATTATGGTTTTGCTACCGATTATAACTTGGCGTTCGGCGTTTGAATGATGCTCATAAGTATTTTAGAAGAGGAGTAAATAGGAGATTTGGTTATAGTTAAGTAATTGGTTATTGATCGCTAATCTGTCACATAGTCGGTATTGGAGAACGAAGTGTTTCCTTTGGTTGGATAGTGTCCTTGCTCTTTGCCGTCTACTGAACTACAAGGGTCTCGTCGTAGAATTTTACTCGCCTACAGTGACACCTCTTAGTGCTTACTTTGTTTTTAAACGAAGACTCGCTTACGCTGTAGACCTCTCTGTATTTTCCAGGTGAAAAAAGAATTAAAAGACATTAAATGTCTCGAAATTAAAGAATATACATTATAACTGGAACTATAGTTTACGGAGTAATGTCTGCGCAAAGAAATCCCAACTGCAATTAGTGACGCACCATGAGCAAACCTTGATGTAACATTTTCACGTCCCTGCGTTCTCGACGATCTGCAAATATTGCCCCTATTTAGTTACACTTTTGTTCTCTGGTGTTGGCACATCATTTAGGGCATAAATGCAGTGCTAGGGAAGCCGTGGTTACGGCAATGTTTGCTAACTACGCGAGGGGGACGAAGGGTTGTAAACTGCCAACATTTTGCAATACAATGGAGTTCTAAAAGATTTCAGAAAGGGAATTGCTTATGTTGGCTCTATTTCATTTTTAGTACGTAATTTTAGATTTTTGCTCAAATTTCATTGTAAAGAGTAGCAGTACATAAAGCAGGTTATCTTAGGGAACTGAAAGCACATTTTGAACCAGTACCCTAGACCTCCTGAATTAGTTATGGATGTTAGCAAATCACCTTATCATCGTAATGTTACGTGATCCTATTTGAATTGATCACAAGTCTAATTTTCGAGGACAGTGAAGGTATCCGTCGTTACAATACCAGCTTTCTTATTCATCAAACTGATCTTTAAACTGATTGCCAGTAGCGTTGCACATCTGTGAATCGTGCTTTCTTGTTGAACGGCAACGTTTTAGTGCAACGGAAGAGTCGGGCAGGTAAACATCACTCTGACTCCTCACCATCATGTGATCTATGTGACTGCTCACTGATGTTATATTAAATGTGAAACCTTAAGAAGAAACCAAAAAGGAGGTGTAATTACTATATTACGTAGACAAAGGTCCAGGAATATTTTGTATACTTATCAATCTAATATGATTTGGTATTGTATCTATCTCACGGATAATATTTCTAATGGTATAAATAAAAATTTCAACTCTTGATCTGATCTGCTCTGAAATATTTCCACCTGATATCTTTCATTAGCGCTAACAATGCCACCACGTGGGTCAGTTGAGACCTATGGTATAAATGTCAAACCGCCGGTGCGATCGCAAATATATGAAATAAGTTTTGGGCTAACAAAAGGACCGTTTGACGGTTTGACCTTCTGTTCGTGTTTATTTATTTTTTATGTTCACGATCGCTTTTGTTCGGTTAGCGCGTAGGCGTGGGCCAGCTCTGGTTATTGCAACGTGTTTCGGCTTTGTGCAACTGTAAATATTTGTATATCAAAACATGTTAAAAACTTGTATAAACACGTAGCGGTGTGTAGGTCATTTTTGTTGTATTAATGAACGGAACGTTTTGTCTGTATCATCGTTGTGTTTGTTTGTACGTTTTTCTGTCACAGTCACATTTTTTCTAAAAGTAGATTTCCGAAGAAAAATGTTTTTGTGTTATAATAAATAAAAGTATGACAAATGAAACGTTTGTGAGGGATAAAAATTGCGATCTTGATCACTGAAATTAATTAGCCGTAAATCAAAAAAATTTTTTTTTCAAACCTGCTCTATATAAATATTGCGTCAGAATAAAGAAAATCGATACTAATTAGTAAAAACAATAAAATTGATGAAGCTAAAATTAATTAGGTTATATTAAAAAAAAGTATATGGCGGTGCAGGCTAAACAAAGGTAATTTAAATCTTTGGTAATTAAGAAAATAAGGTTCCCCGAAAGGGTAGACGATTTCTACAAGATAGAAAACTTCGACTAGAAATATCACACAGCAAATTAAGATGAAATAAAGTTTTATCAGTGACAACAATCAAGAAGATTTGTCTGAAGTACTATATGAATGAACACCCAATATCCTAGAGTTAGCCCCGGCATGTCGCCACATGTAGGTACATTGAATTTAGAATTTCACATCGTATACCTTTAAAAGAATACCTTTTTAAATTTCATAAAGCTGGTCACTTTATAATATGACACGCTATCTCTATCCAGTCCTATTAATCCTATTGACGATCCTTATTAGTGGTTGAAATAATGAAGTCATGACTTTCATCCGTTCTACCACATTTCAATCGCCACCTACACACGTTGCGTGGTATTGCACCACTTCAGTTGAGACTGATTCAAAAGTATCTAAATTGTTCAGGCGAGGTCGGGTCTGGTCGGCATAAAAATAGCCTAGGAATTCTCCGCTTTATACTGAAAAGAATTTCGTTATATGTTCTAGATCAGTGGAGGCTAATGTTACTATTGATTATGTATTGATCGGACCATCGGCCATGCACTACCAAGTGTTTGGAGACTGCTCATAGACGCAATTTTCCTTCTGGCAGCTTAGTAATGCTAGATGTACGTATGCACACGATATTTATGCAATTTGAAACTCATTGTATTTAATCGCGTTTAGTTAATTTGTTTTGTTTGTTAGTTATTTGTTTGGGTCAAATCTTGCAAGTTGCATTAGAACTACTTATCCTTATCCTATGAAGATGAAATTGAATACATAGTTTCGATGACAATGCATTTTAATTTACGTATGACCTAATTCTTTACTTAGGAATTTCTCCAGGTGAGAGAACTCAATGGTGAACTACACTGAAACATTTTTTTTAAATATATTTTTGTAATATAAATCGTGTATTTAGTTGTTTGAAACTTTTATTTTTTGAATTTATTAATTTTTTCACTGGTTCCATTTGCAATAATTTCTAAGCACTATTGTGTGTTGGGACAGTCTCAATGGAAAAACTGTGGAAGATTTTTACATTATGTCAACCACAGATAAAAAAAATTACAATAAAGATCTATGCTCTGTACTGTTGCTAGTCTATCACTTGTATCTTAAGTCAAGTTTAAGTAATTACTTACGCATCTAATTCGCAGAGGATTCTTCATTTTGACAGTTCTTCGTTCAAATTCCCAGGTAATGAATAAAATTGTTGTTTAAGTAATTACTTCAAATGAAGTAATTTCTTCAAGTATAAGTGAGTACTTCATTTGAAGTAATTACTTTGAATTTGACATAAGAACAAGAGTATATGTTCAAAGATTGTTTGGAAATAAAACTTTAGCCTTTTAACGATATGTCTGAATCTCGTTGCTTTTAGTACTTTCAGTGAAGTTTACTCAAGAATCGTAAGCATTAAAGATTGTTCTCTGGTTGAGTTATAATATGTACTAACCAGCCTCGCTCCGCTTCCGGTAACAATATCTGTAAAACGACGAGTCAGAAACCGCATTGCGATGAAAAATATCTACTACAGCATTCTTTATGATAGCTTTATGTAAAAATAAATAAGAGTCTGGTCTCACAATATACCTACTGGTTTTATTGTCCACTTACAAATTACGTATATAATAAATACACTTCATATGGCAAAGAAGCCAGCATAAAGTTTTGCTCGTCTGAAGTTCCAGACCGATAATAATATAAATTTCGAAATGCTCGTTTCTACTACGTGTCGCCATCGCAGCGATCAGTAGTTCAAATTACCACAAATACACAATCGAAATTTTGAATCAATTTAAAACGTTTTTTTACAATTTTACTTTGATTAAATTTATTTGTAATATTGATTATTTCATTTTACTTACATTTTTTTAATCATTATACTCATGGTTCATTCCTTAGATTTAAGTATAGCTACTTATCAGTAGATTTGGCTATGTCTGGATATTGGTTAAATTTATACTAGATAATTAGATGTCAGTGTATCGTGGGTTGACATTCAGAATGGGCAATCGTGTCTAATTGGAGTTTGCTTGAATTATTTCTTATTTTCTTCTTATCTCATTATCCTTTCCTTATCCATCCATATCCAAGAAGCCTATGATGACCAACGTCTGCGGGGAACAATGACAACCTATTATTAGGAGGCTGTCTATTCACCACTCATATCCTTTTCACTTTTTTTCAATGTACAAATGTCAAAAGACGATACGTTTAAGGAAAGCCACGCTCTAATACCATATTGTGTCACGAGCATAGTACTAGTATAACCTGAGATTAACATACAAACTCACGCAGTGTAAAACTGTTAACGATGTATTACTAATTCGCGACTGCATGGAAAAACCTATCGGGGTGTACTCGATATCGATAGCACTTTAAATACTTTTGATCCAACATAATTATTTAATTACACGACGACCTTAATTGATACGGTACAGAGTCTATATTCCATCAGCACGAGGGGGAGCTTCTAAATCGATGGTACTACGAAGTTAGTTTTAATGCAAATTGAACTTTATTACATTGAAATAAATTACGTTCTGCAGCGTTAGTGTTGGTTTTAAATTGATCCTGCACCATAGGGCTTCCGGCAATTGAGAATTAAGAAGGAAACTCACTTACCTATGTCCAGAGCTTACCGTGCAAGGGAATATGTCTCGTTTTCGGTAGGAATTATTATTCGATACGGTTGGTTGTCGCGTGCGATGGTCGGTGAGGGAATTTAAAATTTAACGAGGTGTGTGACAAGGAGTCTAGTCAAGGAATGGTACGTCTTAATTAGGGCTTGTGTCTGACTGGTAGTGAAGTGGGGTGAAATTATTATTGTCTAGAAATACAGGTTTATATAATGACGGCTGGGGTGGCTTCACGTAAAACCAATTCATTTGAGATACATTTACGTTCATTTAATATTACGTGGCAGTTTCAAGATGGTAAATTGAAGTGTTCTGACAAAAGGTCTGGCGTTAAAGAAATGTCTCGAGATGTTGACGCAGATGTAATAAACGTTTCTGTGAAATGAGTAATTGTGAGTTTAAAGGAATTTTTATTTTCAAAAAGTCGTAAACAATGATTCATTTACTTTTCTCTCTGTTCTTTCTTGGCCGGCAATGATCGGTGCTGTCTTTGGTGTTGTGGAGGGTTATGGTCGGAGGCAGCCATTTAACATCAGGTGGATCGTCAGCTTATTATTCTGGTACCTGCATAGAAATGGAAAACAATAGAACGAACTATGCGTTTGGAAGCTATAATATGCAGCAGAAATAACTTTTAATAAGTAAAATGTAAACGAATGGAATAGCTTGCCTGCGTTGGTTTTTCCACCTTAGTATAATTTGGGAGTTTTCAAGAGGAGAGTGAATAGGCTTTTTATAATATCATAGACTACATCGCCACTTACCGTCAGGTGGGATAGTAGTCAAGAATAGTTGTCAAGTCAAGTTGACTTATTGTGATGTAAAAAAATAAAACCACATACAAAGCAGATGAGTCACCCACGACCGGAGAACAAACGTTTATTTGTCACATTAATGTCTACCCTGATTGGGAATGAACCTTGAACTTTCCGCTCTGCAGACATTATCCCCACCGTCTGAACTGTGACGTAAATAAAAGTTTTGCTACAAAATTCTAAATATAGTGAGCATCTAACTATACGTCTGGCTACAAAAGTGGTTCTTAATGTAGCCTGTCCTCTTTACCGGCTATCAACCTGAAAAGCCTCACAGAAATCGGCTGACGCCAAGCTTTCAGACGTAGTGTTATGTAAGAGAGCTTTTATGTTACGAAGCTTTTTAATGGAAGCGTGGACAGTGCGGGACACGACGTGCACATAGCGGGAGTTCGCACGTACTTGGCTCTAGAGATTTATATTTCATCAGTAACTGAATATATGCTTGACATTTAGCTTTGCTTATCGTATTCAAATTGTCTCTCTATTCTGTCAATAGCAAGAGTCATGCAATAGTCATGTCGTTTTTGTTTCTAATTGTTGCTTTATAATTGACGAGTAAGGTAAATAAACCTTAACATATCTTGTAAACAAATACAAGTCTTAATTTTGTACTTGACGACCCTTATGACGCAATGGTTTCCAGACCACCATTCAAAGGGCTCAATTCTTAGGGAGGCAAAAATTTGATTGACGAGTTACAATATCTGTTCTCGGCTTTTTTTCCATGACATCCACTGGAAGGAATGAGTGTATAGCGTTATTTATTATATCTACTATGTATGTGTATCGTGGCATTCAATGTACAAAATGATACAGTCCTCAGGGAATATTATTTGGATTTTAACAATAACATTTATTTGTTTCAGGAGCGCATGGTCTCGGGTCAGCAGCATAATGCATCAGCAAGATTTATCAAGGTCAAGCATCCGCCAAGCAAATAAAGTTAACAGTCCATCCGAAGAATGAATGGAATCTCCACAGAACCTCACAACGTGATAGATCGACAAAACGCCTATTTTACTATAAAACTATTAAATAAAGAAATTAGTATATCTTTTCTCGTAACTGGTAACAACCCGCGTTCCTCTAGTTATAGTGTCAATTAGAAAACCAAAGGAAATTAGAGAAGAGAAGATCCTGGATCAGGGTCTTGAAATTGTCGTTATATATTTTTGAACCAAAGCTAGGTTAAGATGTCGAACATGCCGATTTATAGTCAGGTGGTGCCGAAGTCCCAGTACAGGGGGAAGGGCAAGGCCGTGGGCTCCAGAGAGGGCAGAGGGCAGAACTCCGGAAGGGAGTTCGATCCGCTCAATTACAATCATGGCGGAAACATTCAGCTGTTGAACGCTCCTCTAGAGACACGAATTGAGAAGATCGAAAAGCGGGAGTCGAGGAGGAAGGACGAGACGAGGTCGAGGAGAGCTCAGAACAGAAACGAGACGAGCGAGGGGAAGGTCGAGGCTTATTTGAGACAGAATCAAGTGAGCATGAGGCAGCAGCAACACCGACATTCTGCTGTGAGGCAAGCCGAGCATAGGGTCAATCTGAGGTGAGTTTACCAAAGAACTCTGCTTCGGTTAAATGGGGAGTACTCTGAATATAGAGAGCTGACGTTCGATTCAATTGATGACTAATCCAATTCAGAGAACGGGTGACGTGAATTTAATTCTATTCGTCGAAGTAATTAATAAATTAGATGCCGGTTGTCGATTTGAATTTCATATATTTTAACGCAACTATAAAAATTACATAAAGGAGGTTCTCAATTCGTGTACTTTTTCTTTGTCTGTTACCTCAGAACTGTGGCATTTAATCAAGAATCACGTGTAATTGAGGGAACTATTTTGATATTATAGGAATAAATACAGTGGATTCAGTCTTTTTAGAAGTAGTCATTGTAGAAGAATCATAGACGATTTGAATATGGTGAGGATCTGATGATAGGTTCCGGTGATAAAGGGTGAAGCTCTTCCTCGGATGCAAGTATTTGAATTGCGTTTAAATATACCGCAAAATCTATAATTTTTCACCAGATTTCGTGGCCATAACGTTATTATTTTTTAGATATTATAAGTTTAGGTTTATTTCAACAAAAACTCCGTAAGTCGGAGTGCTATCAAGCTTCGTCAGCACCCTAATCACCACATACCTTTTTACTGTACCTTAATTAATGAAGGAATATATTTATATAACACTAATAATGTATTGTGTGGTTCAAGATTAAAAACTTGGCACCGACACCGGACATTTCAGTAGTTAATGCAGGTTAATATTTTATTTAAACTAATGAGTAACATTTTAATTTTTAACTTCGTTATTTTTCACTTCTTTGTGCCATTTTGGAGGTTTTGTTTTTGAAGCCGAGTTTTTTTTTTTAATTATTACAATTTCTTTGCCGTAGACGTCACCAGTAAACGTATAAACTGTGTACTTAAATACTGTGGTCTTTAATTAAAAATTAACTCTTCGTTTCTAGGTCTCTGCCACTTAACGAAGTATCTGCACCTCGTAGCGGCCACGACAGGACCCCCACAGACAGGCATCGTGGTTTCCCCGGGGATAGAGACAGAGAGGCATCCAGGGAGTACCGTCGGGAGAGAGAGCGGGATAGAGATAGGGATAGGGACAGGGATTTCGAAATGGATGGTGAGTAATTATCTACACTAATATTATAAATTCGAAAGTGTGTTTGTTTATTTGTACTTAATTTACGGTGCAACGGAGCGTCGCTATGCTATGATTTTTGGTTTGGAGGTACTTGGGAGGATGACGAGTACTATAGACTACTGTTTACTTCAATACAATGTTTATTAGCGTTCCCTGGCAACCTTAGATAGAAAGAAATTGACAACATGTTTATTGCTGTTCTGTTCACACAGGAGGGCGGTGCTGCGGGCGACATGTAGTTTAATATAAAATACTGAAAGATTATTTGTATGGTCAGAGTCCTGATGCGTTCACAATCCGGTCTGTGCCGGTGCTAAGTATGGACCTGGCTTAGTAACAACGGGCGTTTGGTGACTGTATGGGTGACCGCTAGTGGTTAAAAATTCGGCGCTTGTTCAAATTGTTATCGTTCAATAAAAGTTGTTAAGTCATATCGTAATGTTTTCGAATGGCGTGAAGATTTTCTACATTTGGATTGGCCGCTAAACGCTGACCTATTCGTTTTGGAGCAGCATGGTTCAGTATACTTTAAGCATCTTCAATGATCAGATTGCTCGCTCTGCCTTGGGCTTTTTATAAATTATAGCCAAGCAAGTAATGGGCACGTGACTTTTTGTAAATTAGAGGTGCATGCAGGATTCGAACTCACGCCCTCACATTCGGGTAACCTACGTTCGAATTATTTGTCCTGAGAATATTTGAAATTGAAATAGATTTTTCTTATCGAAACCGGTTTTACAAAGGCTTTAAGAGTTGTGTGGATTTCGTCTATCCTGTACCATCCAACTGACCTTGAGGTCACGCTGTACCACCCAGTCAGCTCACCTGCTCACCTGGGGGTCATTCTGACGGTATTCAAGTATGGTGGTAGAATGTGGCCGCCGGAGTTGCAACCTTCCCTCTCATTTCGACCATGAAATGATTTTTGTGTTTTCGTTGCAGTGTTGGTCAGCTATGTAATCCATGTCGCTCATTCCAGGTACGCCGCTGAGTCCCCTCGCGCCTAGACACGACAAGGAATCGAGCCGTCCTGTTCGCAAGTCGTCGTCGGCGCATCGGATGACAGAGACGGCGATATCGACCGACAAGCGAAGGTTCTTCTGCAGGGAGTGGGCGTTTCAGAAGATCGCGCACTGTCTGGAGCAGCGGTCGCTTAGCAAGACTTGCGGAGCTCTGATCTTGGGTTTGTGTCTCGTGTTATTTCTATGTATGGCGATTAGGGTTGTCGCGTTTAGAGAAATACATTCTGCAAGTGTATCGGTGGCCGCTAAAAAAATAATTTATCTATCTATATATCAATAAAGGAATAGAAAACCTTTGAACCCCAGTTTTAAGAACAACGCAGTCAGTTGGAAGAAAGTAATTTAGGATAAAGGTTAATCAAATTAGCTACTTTGTATACAAAATAAATAATGTAAAATGCAAAGCAAAGTTGATAAAATAAAAAAAAATAACGGTGATAAATTAAATTACGGTGTAATTTCGTTTGTAGACTCCATCTGTGTTTTATAAAGTTACCTTGAATTAAGTTGACATACTTCTAGAGAATACCAATTTCGTTAAACAAATGCAAACAAACTTTAATTTACTCTCCTGTAAAATGGCCTTTTGACGCTTTAATACTTTACCTTTCCAGTCACGATATTTAGATAGTTAGCCATATTGTAAATGATTGTTTTATATTTTGTACACCAGGTGACGCTGGCAGCGGGAAGACAGCTCTGTGCCAGGAGTTGAGCTCTCCCGGACAGGGGCCGCAAGCTCGCCAACAGCGAGCGTTGAACAGGCGGTTGCTGGCCAGGCACTTCCTACAGGTAACGTTTATTGTAACCTCTAATTTTCAATGTTTCACTTGGTTAGTGAACGATAACATGAAGAAATCTACACACTGAAGAGTTCTCCATAATGTTACCCATAATGTTACGTAAGGTTTCTGAAGCATGCTAATCCACACTAAGCCAGCCTGGTGGACCTTTAGGGTAAGTGGGTACCGACGGGCAAATTTAATCTTCTCCATAATATAGCTACGTTTTCGAACCTTTTAACGCAATGGATGTCTATCACAGATTTCTATGGGCACTGCAGAAACCGTTGCTATTGTTATCACATAAAAATAAGAACATCAAGTGGCATGCAAGACTATCAATGGCATTTACATGATGAGTGACATTATTGTGTTGTATTTCGACAGGGTCCCGGCGAGTCGAGCCAGCGGCCGGGCGAGTTCGTCCGCTCGCTGGCCATGCAGATCCTGAGCCACTCGATGCACGCGCGCGCCGCCACCGACCGCGACCAGTCGCCGCCCGACGACAAAGACAGGTGATGCGACTGCGGATATATCTTTACTTTTTTATCTATCCATTATCCTCGAGTCAGTTGCCTAGTGACTGACAAAGGCAGGGTTTTAGAATTACACAAATACAATACAGTACAATAGCATAATCTAACCTAACTTATTTAGAAATTATGGTTATTTAGGTTATTCAATATGGCCGTCAAATATCGCAGCAAACGATCTTTATGGGAGTAATATCAAGTTATTACCAATTCGATTTCGGCTGTGGAGGAAGTGGGGGTGTTTCTTATTACTGGTTTTCTGATATTGCAAGTGTAATTCACGTATAATTTACGTTTTGTTCCTAGAGAAGGGTTGTCTACTAATCCAGCAGGTAAAAGTCACTATTGTAATATGAAGAGATGATGAGATCAGTGCACTTCGAGTAGAGGAGGTTGGCTTGATTTTTATCATTTTTGATGTTGTTACACTTAAGTTGTACTACAGATGTACTATACATTAAAATATTTTAATTTTTGTGCAACGCTTTGTGGTGATTTATGATATATTTTTTGACGGCCCCGTAGCCTTGTTGGTAGTGACCCTGTCTCCGAAGCGAGCGGTCTTGCCGGCCAGGGCAGATGTTTATGTGACAGATATATATTTGTTCTCGGGTCATGGGTGTTAGTGACGTATTATGAGTGTTGTCCATGCCGCCCGCGACACAGGGAATCCTACTGCGAGGGTATGAGTGTGTTAAGCGTTTATTTATTTGTTTGCAGACGTGACTCAGAGGATGACAACCTGGTGAACAGGTTCAAGAGTTTAGGCGAGGAAGGGGAGGAGAGCTCCAAGCCACTTCTGGCTGATAGTGAAGGTATACTTCGTTGTTTTAATATTAGCATCTTAAAGTATAAATTACATCATAATTTACTATACACTGTTGTGGTCTCAGACTGGAACTGTTTCTATTCTTCGGTATTTCCGTCCGATTATATTGTAGATGTCTTTAAAGTGTGCACGAACAGGTTCTTACTAAATGTTACAAATCTAGATTATATTTCCACGTACCATCAGGTGGTATTATAGGTTAGTACTAACTTATGGCAGTATCAAAATGTCTGTCCGTGCCGCTTGCAAATCTGTGGAGAATGTGTGAGCTAGTAGAGAGTAGTATTTATTTAGTAATATTTGAAGTTTTCCTGCATATGCAGTCAATTCAGAAGAATAACTGAATAATGGTAAAATATAAGTGGAAACATGAACGTTAAAAAAATGTTTCATATTTTTTTTAAAAGATCGCTGTCTAATTAGCTTACTTATAGATTGTCCGGAAAGTTCGTGCCGATTGTCGGTAGGTGGCGCGAGAGACCTGACTGAATATATCACAATTATTATAAACAAATGACATGTACAGTGTACACACTGTACATATTTAACAGAGATAGCTTCAGCCATATTTTGAAATAAGTATGATTATGATTCGTTAATTTTATAGATATCTGAATGAGCTGCGTTTTAATTGTCCTAAGATATCGGCACGCACTTTCCGGACAACCTATTATTTATAGTTAGTAATATCAAGCGTTACTTTGCAGAAATCAGTTAGGTCATCCATTGATCCATACTTTAATGTAGTGCATGTTATCTGTCATACATTTTAAAGCGGATTGTTGCAAAGTAGACTAATAATAAGCTAATAACCCAATGTTCGTTACATGTATGATATGTGTTACGTTCGTGTGACAGACCAGCGCACGGACGAGGAAGACGGCGGCTCCGGGCGGCGGACGCGGACCATAGACAGGATACACGAGCGGGAGGCGTACTTGGACTCTATGGCCGACGCCGCTTTGAGTGCGCACGATGTATGTACACTACCAGTATTAC
>DWPA01001682.1:0-17766 GCA_018251375.1 Calpodes ethlius | reverse complement strand
GCTTGGCTAGCTATGTCCTTTCTTGTAAAAACGATCGTGAAACGTGTTTCGAATAAGTAATAATACGTGTCCCTTGCTTCCTTTTTGGCTGGCATCACATCATTGGTGCCTTTAGGGTTACTAATGTCTGTGGGCGAGGGTGGGGTAAGTGGCTCGTCTAGTTGGTTGTCAAGCATTACATAATAAATGTTAGATCACTTTTGCTGGCAGCCCTAGGTTCAACGCCAACGTACATCCAGACGTGAATTTTAGTTTCGTAGGTAATCTGCTGTAACGTTAGGTATAAACAAGAATAGAGAATTATCTGAAGGAGGATACAAGCGGAACGTCTTCAAGCTTAAAGTGCTAAAGAATGTTTCTGCAAAGCTCTTTAAGCTAGGAACTTTATCAGCAAAATAAAGTCAAGCGAGGTGAAGCTTCCTGTATAATCTAGTGAACAAGTTCAAATTCGTGTTAAGGAGCAATAAAGCTCGTAAAAATAAGAACAATACCTCTTTGGATTCGGAACGACGAGTTGAAAATGTAATTTAAGCAAATATAACGGAACAAAAGCAATCGGAATTCACAAAACCATCTTATCTAACCAAATACAAAAATTGTAAAAACCGTAAATATTTTTTGGAGAAAAAAAAATACTAACAAATTTATCAGAACCAAAATATAAAACTTTTACCACACTGTATTCTTAAACATATATATGAAAGCTTTAGAACAAATATAATATGTTTCGATTTATATTTAAAATTCGAATTTAAACGGAGGTAATATAATTCTGTTATATTTTGAAAATCTTTATTCTTTATAATATTCAGATAGTAGTATAATTTATTCACTATTCATTATTAATATTACAAAAAATATAGGTATTTCATATGGTGTACTTTTTTAAGATTTTTTAGAGACGTCGTTATCTCTATATCATGCGAGCACAACCTTACTTTCAGCGTTAAATTAAAATTATAAATAACGAAGATCGATTTTCACGTGTTGGGACTATTTTGCTGGAAATTACCTCCCAATGCAAAATACTTATACCTAACTCACTGATCAATTTAGCAATATACAAGTAAATCAAATATTTTGTTAATACTTATACTCCTATTTTACTCTAATATAGATGCAAAAATTCTTTCTTAATGCACGCTTTCATTAAAAAAATCTTAGTACCTACTTTTATCCCTCTACATCCATTTATACAGGCCGTATGTTACTTATCAGTAAGAAAGAGTAAGAGTTTTATTAAGAAGAGATAAATAGAACATAAGTGCATGGCTGGCTGTCTATTACAGCATCAGTCCCTAAAACCACTATACAAATGAAGGTGAAACTTGGCATATTCGTGTTGGCATATACGTATACGTAATATCTATAAGATATAATAAGTTTCTATGTGTATTATTAGACACGCAATGGCTGGAGGTCAAGTATTATGATTAGATAGCAGTCATTAAGCCCTGTTGAAAGGCTTTCCATTCCAACACTTGGGTTGAAACAGGGTGGACGAGTATTGTTCTGGGCCTTCATAATTCTGAGAGGAGATAAAAACTAAGCTTATCCGTTACGGATAAAATATATAATATCCGTGGTTAAGTTTAAAATTATATGTAACGAAATAGCTAGATGAAAAAATATATATATTTTTAAATTATATATACAACAATTTACCATTTGTAACATAAGCAATACTAACTTATATATATACATATAATAAATTTAAACTACTATTACTGTTACTATATACTTATAATATATAATAAAATTAAAATATTAAGTATTGTATCCACAGCCAAAGAACCCAAAAACATTAAGTAAACATAACATAATTTACAAAATGTTCGTAATAAAAGAACCTAAATACACTTTCGTCGTTTCTTTCAATTTGACTAAAAGCTGTATACAAAACAACACGTCTAAAAATAACTCTCTTCGACCACGGATTCAAGAACAACTTCGAAACTTTTGTTGAAGCGCCTCTGTTTGAGTCTGCAGTATAAGCTCGAATTAAATATACATACAAAGGCTTCATTGGCGCAAATATTCGGTACTAGTATTATTCGACGGAAACGTTTTTCGCGATACTCATAATGAGTTATATAGTTGTCGTTGGTGCCCCGTCGTTCTACTGTATCAGCCGAGGTAGGTCGGTGCTTGGCCTATATTTGCTCCCTTTCTCGCATTTGCATGTCATCATATTCTGTCCTGTTCATCGGTGACGTCATCACGCAACCCCTCTAGTACATCTGTGTGTGTCAAACGCAGCGGTGAGCCTGTGCGCTCGTTCCGGTCATTATTGCAATGGTTCAATCAGATTATGTTTTGCCTGTATGAAAATAGAATGAGATAATGTGGAAACTTGGCGCGTAGGATAAATAAATCACGAACGGGAATTTGGAACTGTGAAGAGGGATTTCACAGTGACGATAAAAGGGATATGGGGAAAGAACTACGACTTTCGATTATTTGTACGGGAATTTGACACGAGTTTCAAATATATATCGGTTAGTATTCCGTCGCGTACTATTGTATAAAGATATATTTTAATATATTTGTTTTCAATTATAGAGATGTTTGTATATAGTATTATAATGTTTAAAAGATATAAATGTCTCATTGATAGACTCGGATATAGGACAATAAGTGATATAACGGCTACGGGAATAGTTATAAGTTAAGTGCAGATTTGCAAATTTTACAGACCTTTGATTTATTTATAATTGTCATTTTTAAGGTATTAAGATTTCTTCGATATAAATTTCTTTAACCATGCACGTTTTAGAGGACATTTACCATTCTATTTGCTTGTATTCGTAACAAAACTTTCTCAAAAAATTATATATTTTTTTAAATTACTAGTTATTTAAAGCGTTGTTCTCATAAATCTTTTTTATCCATTTGCCTAAATAATTTTTCTTTGACGTCAACATTAAGCACTCAATGTTTCTCGACGCATTAATATTAATTTCGCAACTCCTTCTAAAGTGACGTAGTTTCCCGCAGCGCTTCAACACTTTTGTATATGGCTTTATTTTGTGGAAATTTCGAAGTGGGTACCACTTAACTAGCTTTTGTCCATTGAACATTCGCGAGTTTTAGCTCAAATTGGTTCACGAACAACTTCACGACCAACTTTATTACGTTGCATCGTTTTTATTGTTACATGCTAATCTGTATTTTTCTACACACTAACATGATCATCTTACAACTAAGGCTATGAAAGCAAATCACAGAGCACGAAGGAAACCAACACAACGTGAATAAAGTGAATACACTGTATTTCTTATGATCTGTATTTATCTATGTATTTATTTTACAATACATTTAAAAAGTTACTATCAACGGATCTGCAACTTGTTAAAAGTTTAACCTGTGATATTTGTAAGTATATTATTATGTTTGTTTGAGTCAAATCACGATAGTTGAGTAGGACTGACTACTTGATCTGATTTTACTAAGTTGAAACTTGTTTTAGTTTCGATTGTAATACATTTTTGAATATAGAAGACGTGATAGTACATTAATTGTTGGTATCACACGAAGGAACTCTTTAAAGATGAACAGCACAGTTACTATGTTTTTAAACAGTAAAAGTTTTTTTAGTTTTATAAACTAAAATCTATAGATACCTAATTATAATTATAAATATACAAGCAACAAACAAATATATCGATCTTAGCTTAAGTCATGTCTAAATGAGTTTTAGTGCGCTCGTTAAGCGGCTAAGTTACTACTATAGATAATGTAACAGCTACTTCGGTTCAAGAGAGGTGAGGATTGTCATTAACCTAAGTCTTTCTAAGCGTTTTCTCGTAGAGATAAAACTTAATCCCTATAAAGGAAGGAGCAGGATGGCTTAAACCAATGTAGGGGGTAAAGCGTCTCATTAACCCATCGAAACTGGTAGTTTGTAAAGGATGTCGTACAGTTTAGGGTTAAACATTTGCTTGCCTTACAGGCAACAGGGAAATGCTCGGTTCAAGTTTAGGTATTATACTGTATATATGACGTTACTATTTCTCTATATAGTATAATGTTTCTGCATATACTATACTATATATGTATGTATATGTTTCATCAAATTCTTCATGACTGCGTAATAACATCTGCTTGCCCAATAAAACATATATTTTAACGTACACAATTCTCAAAGCTTTTTCCAATTGTCTACAGTCCACTAACGAATAATAATAAGCTCATATTCTTATTAACACCTAATAATTATATGGCTTACTAACAAACTCCAGGTCCACCTAAAATTATATTTGAGGTTTGTCATAGGTGTCCAAGGATGGCAGAAGACGGTGTTACTGCGAACTCGTTTGCTATAATTTTTCGATTAAAAATATTGTTTAAAGTAATTAATAATTACAAGTAGCCATCCTTTCTGCGACCGAGACGTGTATAACGTATTTAGTAGCGTAAAAGCCTGTCATTATAATTATGCACACTTCACTCACACTGTAAATACGTAACCATACGACGTCATTCCAAGAAGACATTTATAAAACTTATTACTCAAGTCTAGATTATATAATTTTATTTATTACGTAGTAATCGTAAAGCAAGACGTTCAGGCATTATATTTTAATGACTTCGTGAGTTCACGACCTTTTTCATGTAATTAAAAGCAGAAATGAAGGGCAATCTGAGGCAATTAACGGTACTGAAAGATTAAGCTCATTATTCAAGATTTTCATGATGAATACCTATAAATTTAAATAACCCATTCAAGGGTTTAATGAGAAATGAAAAAAAGAAAATTAAAACATGCTACTATCCTCTTCTCGCTAAAAATTGGGAAGCTTACTTTCGTGTACGAACGAGTATCGTAGCCGACAGTATTGAATCGGAAGTACAAGTTTCTTCGGGAGTTTTTGTTGCTTACTAAACTACCGAAAAGTTTTTGTGTCATCTCTATAAAATCCTATAATGCTCACACGGTCATATTCCAGCTTTAGTATTTATCACATCGCTAATGAAAATATTATACTGACCTCTGAATACAAATTACATTCAATTCTGCTGGTGCTGTCCGGGTGTAAAGCAACATGTTCGTAAGTTCTACTAATTTATATGCCAGACTTTTTCTTACAAGTATAGTATAAACAAGATCGTATTAGATTTTAGGTACTTCGACATCAAAACATAAAGGTTATGATTAGATGGACTGTGAAGATGATCCAAATAGCTTTCAATTCCTTAAAGTATGCGACTTTTTTATTTTCATTTTGATCTGGAGTTATTCAAGTCCCTTGTGATATCCTCGTCCATCTTTTATTATAGCGTATTCGATCATTTTGTGAAATATCAATCACAGCTCTCATTTCACGCTTTGGGACATTACTTTTTATTAGATAAGTGTATTAGGAATCAATGTCATCAAAATATATATGCAGGGAAGTATTAAATGACACGTGAGAGGTTGAATCCACATCCAAGGCGCGAGAGAGACAGGTGCTTTCGTAGTGACATCTAAATCTGACATCATCATATAACATACCACAGTTATTTCGTGATATCGATCGTTCTCAATTGCCCGGTAACGAACGTCCTGATATTATAATGTTAAACCTACTAACTTTTATCAAAAATATGGATAAATAGTTCTACATAGTATTGGGAACTAAACCCACTTAAATATACATCCTCATAATATCTGTGATAAAAAAAAATCCATTACAGGTCCTAAGTATTGAATGATTTTAACTGACGTATTATAGTGTTATCGATATTATTAAAGAAAAACATAATTATTTTTACTGTACATCATAAAATACATTTTTAAAAATTACTGATGCATTCGAAATTGGGTTAAACGTGCCGGATGGGACGTTTAAATCTAGTTAAAACAACTTTTCGTTAAATTATTTAGGCGCGTTCGAACTCCGGTCTCACGTGCCGGAAGGGATGATTAAAACGCTTTACCTATATTTCGTTCTGGCCTGATCTGAATTAATGGCGCTAGTGGCAATTCCAGGTAATAGTTACGAATCTATTGTGTCGACATCGATACTTATATAAAGGCAACTGACCTTGCATAAGAGCCACTTCAGCTGCACCACCGTCCATATCTCGTCCAGATAACAATCTCATTTTTATCGACAATCGTTACTTCGAATTGGTGAAAAATCGCTAACTATTTGGTTCGATCATAGAAAATCTTATTTATACGAGTGAAACTAGGTTATCCTTTGGTTATCGTAGTGCATGTTACTGATAAGGCCAACTCAAAACAATAATATAATTCGTGGTTAATATATGCAGTTTAATGGTAGCAATGCCCCCACTATCTTTTTTATATGCGAGTATAAACATTCGTCATTCAATTGTGTTGTATGTGTATATTTGACATTGTAGGCTGTAGGCGTATAATCGGTCAAGTCTGATTGAGAGTTGTTTGATATAGGATCTCGTGTCGTTAAAGGTAAATGTACTACTAACCCACATTTATTTTTATGGGATACCTTAGCAAACGAGCTTGCAATTCCACCATCCCATGCCGCCCAGGGACATGTGACAAACATTAATATTACTTTATTAGGAACTATAGTCAGTAAGTCCTGTTAATATAACGTCCTTTAGTATTCGAATAAATGCATTCCTCTTTTAATTATGTTGTATACTATAATGATATACATCTAAAAATATAAATATAATATAAAAATATACATAAAAATATGGTAATATCAGATCTACCATTTTTTAGGAGTACCGTTTTTGTTTATTCAAAATTTTTAGTAATAGGTACTTATTTTATAATTTGGTTTGAACGGAATATTATAGAATACGGGTATAGAATATGGGTATACTAAAGAATAGATCTATTCTAAAGAAGCTAGTAGACACGAAGTTAGGACAGTTGAGTAATATATGTATCATTTGCAGATTGCAAGAAATATTTTATTTTTCAAACTAGAAAACAATATATAGTACAGGAAAGCGGCGTTATTTTCCATTATTTGTTTTCAATATTGTCATGAAGTGAAATAAAACATTGCAACTGTATTCCGCGCAAGTTGCAAGGCCGGCACTCACGAGAATAAACAATGGTGGTCCCTGCGGATGGCTTTTTAAATTAATTATATTTGTACTTATACTAGAAGCTTAGTCGTATGTTTTATACATATATAAATTGTATGTTAAAGGTTAATACTTTAAATTGCGTGTTAACCTGAACAAAAAAGTCTGAAATGTAATGATTTTAAATTGGCCCAGCTGTCGTCAGGGAAAGGTAAAATATAGAAAATACTGAGTTATTATCATTTATATATTTCATTATAACGTACTATATCTAGAGGTAAGTTAAGCGTAAGCCTAAAAAAATTAATTTTTAGTAGTTTTTTTGTGTACATAACATAATATTAAGTTATACTTGAAACAAAGTAACACACACGTACATACATAACACATAAAAATATGTAACAGTCTTCACTTACGGATAATTTCTGTTTCACTTTGAAAAACAAAACCTAGATAAAGATAAAAACAGATAGGTACTTACTATTTACTACTTAACCTATCTATATTTGGTATCAGTAGTTGTAAATGAGTTATTTACACTCGTAAGAATAATCTTATATTGCGATAACGCAATCACAAAAGATTATCTCATATTAGGTAACCTATAATTTTGCAAAAGTGCTGTTTATTGATCACAGCAAACAAATGAGATACTACTATCTATGTAACTATGATAAAATATGATCACAATTATTACTAATAGATAACGTACTCTGACTCCATAACTCAGTTGGTAATGACCAATCTGTAGAGTGAAGGTAAAAACTAGCAGATATTGATGTGATCGATAAATGTTGGACCTCGGGTCGTGCTTTTTGTAATGCGGTGATTTATGTATGGGTCAGGTCATCTCACGACTAGGAGAGTGTCCGATATCTGACATTTATTGGATTTTTTAAATGCTGTACGGTTATTAGAAGAATTGGATAGTGCCTTGTAAATTTCATATTTTACTATGACTAAATTCCTTTATGAATAACAAGTTCTGACCAGGCAAAATACATATGTTATAATTTTATGTTAGATTAGTTAATCGGTGTTGAAGTTTCCAATCACCTTAAACAAACATGGATTTGTTCCGTGATCTTAAAATAGTTAATAACTGTAGCGAAAATATGCTTCGGGTTCAAAATATCCCATTCATCAATTTATTGCCCTTTCAAATGATCGTAGTTTTTTAGGATTACTCTATGAAATATATAAATAACGCTAGCAAACACTTGTGTTCTTCGATAGCGCGATTTTAAAACAAGTTACATATACCGGGATGTCGTCATAATACTCAAGATTCTAGCGAACATTCCATTGAAAATACCAAGTTATAGTTATGAAATTATTTCAGGTATTATCAGCAGTCTCTAATATATGTACCTAATAGATTTTATACAACAATCACTGTCTAGTTAACAAACTGTATCATATACTTGTATATTTAGTCTTAGCTAGTAAGGTTGAGGCTAATTATTTCATTACTGAGAGTAGAACAACGAAGACGTAATTGTATTGGTACATATTTCCTCGCGTTTTATTACCTCGCACATTTCTGGTTGCTACTAAGTATAATAAGCGGATTCTCCACTTTTGTTTTACCCGAAAGCGGGTCGATGATTCCTTTTGGTGTTACGGCCGTCCACTTATCATCAGATGGCCTATCTGCTATTTTTTTGGCTATTCACTAAAAAAGGGATGTATACGAGTACACGGAATACCAGCAAAATCATAGCACCGCCTTTACATTACTGACTAAATTAAGTTCGCGTTGACGGAGTAAATGAACTGTTAATGTTATCTGTACGTTATGCATTATAGGTCATTGATTTGTTTTGTTTCTATATTCATTTATCTTCGGATAAAGAGACATGGGAGGCAGAGACTGCTTCTACGTAATTTGCTTTTGAATAATATATTAAGGTAAGTTAAGAACAAGCGCATTTTGAGCAAGTATAACTTGAACAACAGTTTTTTTAGTCTGTGGCTATGTAAATAACATAGGGCGAAGATATGCGTTACCATGACAAGTGTGGGCAAACAATTCATATCTTCACGGTGTATTCCCGCAAAGATAAATGCCTATCGCGCTTATGTCTATGTCAGTAGATTGGTGCGCATGAAACCATTTAATCGCGGCAATCTTCGTTTATCTGCACACACTTTGTAGTTCCGTTCTCAACGTAGACTTTGAATGTGCCGGACGTGCTCTTGTTTGACGGGAAAAAACTTTGAAAAAGTAGACATCCATCATTTTCTTTCTCTTCTGTTACTTTGAACATTTGTAAGTTTCTTAAATGATAAAGTTGTAATAAATCGCAGACGCCATTTAACTTCGCACGAATATTAAACACCTTGATGTCGTAGTTGGTATAGGCAAGCATGAATGGACTGCACTTCTATTTACCGTAATTTTGTATAGAAATACATACTTTTAAAGATATCAGGCAAATTCCTTTTTATCTTAAAAGTTGGACAATTTTTTACTGATTTTTTATTTCTCTACTTTGCCAATAGGAATTCTTGGCCCAGTTGAGAGAATAATTTATTGTATAGTAACAATTTCTATCACATAATATTCAGTTGGGAAAACACCTTACTTCGAAGGAAATACGTCTTATCCAAAGGCTTAGCGTATCTACAATTATCTTTAATATGGCAATTGGGTACAATCAACAGATAATACATCATAAGATAATGACAAGTTTTCCTTCTTTTTCTGTCTATTATGTTGGTATGTGGAACTTTCGCCCATATCGATATATGATCACATGCCTTTAGAGCTAAGCTACATTAAAATGTTGACATGTTGGTGGCCACTTAAATTGAATATGTTTTTATTGAAAAAAAAAATTATCACTCTCTTCTATTTTTAAATTAAAAACTACATTCAAATACATTCAGAGTCATAAGTTGTTTCTTTTAATTTTTTATAAACCATTTATTTACAAAATTTAAATGTGACGTCCTTCACTATCTTATCCTTGGTTTGATAACAGTATCCTTCAGCAACTTACTTTCTATTTATTGTTATCGTACTATCTATCTATCAGTCTTTAAAGATGCACTACTGGACATAGGCCTCCCCTAATTTACACCACTCAGACCGGTCCTCAGCCTTCTGAACCGTTATCGTAATAATTAGTCTTCATTTCCATGCTGTGACTACTTATAAGTGGAATTATATGTTTCCAGTAACATAAGTCTCAATATCTTACACCATGACATAATTTTCTCCGTGGTTATGTCTTAAATAAATAAAATATAAAAATAATATATAAAGAAGGAATAAGTACTCATAACATCACTTATTATCTAAGTATCTAGTAATCACAGCACAGTCGAAACATAACGCTATACCTCTTTAAAATAGAGGACGTATTTGACGTCATTAATTTCGTATTACTTATTTCTACGTTGTATGAAACGATGTTCATGGTATTTTCAACCGCCTCCGTCAATATCGTTTGTTGGTCTACCGTCTCATTACTTCTGTTATCTTATAGTCCCTTTCGAAAAAAATCAGATCTCCTCAAAGAAAACAATAACATTAAACTTACCTGTAATAGAAACAGGTCCATAAATGACGCCTGGTGTTTCAATTTCACTGTTCTGATTCATAGTTTCACTGTAATATCTAGGGACGTCGTTTACGGCATCAATAAAAGTTTATTAAGAATGAGATACCGGTACCGCTGACAAACAATAAGAGACTGGGTTTCTTGATAAATAATTTCTAATGTTGTGAATGCACCATATGTTTCTTGTACTCGAGATTATTGTGTTTGTGCATTGAGTCAGTCGCGATTTCTTTGCTTAACTTTTTTCTTATCAGTATTTATCAATGTGTTTGAACTGTTTTCATTTTTTCTCATTTCGTAAATAAGATTTTGCCGTCGTTTTTAGCGATTCTATGGTATGAGACGATCATTCTATAAGTCATGAATTGAGTTATAAATACTCATGTTTCCTCTGGATTTTGATATAGCATAGGGCATTTGTAAGTAACGGCCAAATGCATATCGGAAAACATTCGATGGGTTCTTTAGCTGGGTAGAATATCGAATGAGAATCATATATTTTGTCATTCTGACCTCAATCTGTCTAGTGGTTTAAGTTATACGACTAACAGACATATTGATGATTAGATACTGTAGCACACCAAAAATTTGCCGCGCATAAATACATTTCTTTTTATTGACTGCACTTAGTTGGTATGGACACTATTAACGAAGCGAAGGATTCCGAGTTCAATTTCGGGCCGAATCCGATATTTATGAAGAACAAGTTACCGACAGATAGTTTCTTTTCACGTTGTGTTTTAGCGATTACTATAATTATTATTGTACTTATTTGTACCGTCCGTGTCGGTCGCGACAAGAGTAACATAATGCGAGCGTAAGCGTTTATTCCTTTACATTTCAGTTGTGCTTGTATCGAAAAATTAATTCAAACCCGCTCATTATGAAGCAATGAAATTAAAACATATAAACTTTAAAGAGTGAAAGGAAATTGTTCATGTCGTAGTGCTGTGTTTCAACGTTTTTTAATTGTAGTATACCTATTTCAGTTTCAGAGAGTTGGGTAAAATTTAACTCGTAAGATTTGTTTATTAAATTGAGCTCCTGCTGCGTTTCTACGTGACGTGGACAAATAAAGATAAATAAACATAAGTTATAAGAAAGCAGTGTTGCCCCATTGTTACCGTCTTATTATGAGTGCCGCATTTTTTCTCAACAGACATTTATATGACCGATAACTCTGATAAGGATTCGTTCTCGAGTCTCAGTTGTTTCTGACGTCTTATTTTTGTCAATACACAAAGAGAACATACGGAGAATACAAAACACACGATCGTGTGAACTTTTATTATTACTATTATGTTGGCTACAGTGTCGATCCCAATCAACGTGCGTGAAGCAGCACCCTTATTTGTTATTTCTCTGGTATCTCATATCATTTCAGCACATAAGCAGTTATCCTATGGATAGTCATAGAATTGATTTCCTTTCAAAATTTAAGGAGTAGGTTCTAATTTCGACAGATGAAGTGCGTTTATTTCTCTTGCATAATTACGAAGAATTTTTTCAATGGTTTATGGTGTTTTCTTTTTTATCGAACTGTTTATTAATTTATGGTATAGCTATGTTTAAAATTCGAAAGAAGTGATAGCTTAGTGGTGCTGGTTTATCTTGAGGATGGGAACGTGGGAGCGTGAAATCTTGCACGCATCTCTAATTTTCAAAAGGTTATGTACATATTTCAAGATAATAATCACTTACTTCGGTAAAGGAAAATATCGTGAGGAAACCTGTACACCTGAGAGTTCTCCATAATGTTCATAATGGTGTGTGAAGTCTGCCAATCCGCACGTGTCCAGCGTGGTTGACTTAGGGTTTTACCCCACACACTGTGAGAGGAGACCCGAGCCCAGGAGTGGTACTATTATGGGTTTTGATGATGATGGTGATGATGATGTTTAGGACTTGAAAACCTCCTATATCGCGCGGGATATTTTATTTCTCCCATTATAAATCTACTTTGGAAAACCTGATAATATTTTATTTTAATCAGGTTTCCGTTAGTTTGCATCATTAAATATTTAGTTCAGAATTCTTTAACCTCATCTAAAATTCTAGTTATGCTTATTAAAAACGTCTGTTATCGCATTAAATGCTTATGAAATAAATCAGTAATTCTATATAACATGTTTTCCATTAACGCTATTTGATTTATACTCATTCGCATGACCTAATTCTGGGTGTATAGAACAAATATCATTCGACAAACACCATTTGTATCGCAGATAAACCAAATAATCCATGGATTCCGTTTGATAATACGGAATAATACAGTTAATTAATTCAGCACTCAAAATGCTAGTTCAAAACGCAGCCCCGGTGTGGAATTATACACGGGTGAACGAATCACGGGCGCGACTTACAATTGGATTACCTGCAGTATTACGGTGGTTACAAACTATTACGACGGTTTGAAATGAGGAATTTGTGCAATTTCAGCTTTTGGAAGGCGACTTTTCATAAAAGTTTAAAGTACTTTCGGTCCTCAAAATAACGGATTGATTTTGGTTCTTAACTTTAATGACCTAAGAAAACGATTATTTTATAATATATTGTTAATATCTTGGTCCATTACACTATAATAACAAATTATCGCTATAACATATTTATCCTGATATTAATCACATTTGTTGTTTAAGAACTGATTTGTATTAAAACTAATAATCATATTCATATTTCACTTTGGTAATTATTGTTTCCAAAGCGAATTGAGTTCCATCAATCGGACTTTAAAAGTTTACGAGGGACCAGAGGCCTGCCTTAACATGTGCCAACCTGATCAGTGATAAGGCTTCTGGATGTAGAAATATATATAGTACTATATATTTTGACGAATTTAAGATAAAAGCTATCACAGCTAGTGTTACCATGGAGTATCCGAAGGTTCTACTTGACAATGCAACTGCTTCCCGCTTACCGTGCATTTAATTTCATTTCAACAGCAGCTATTATTTAGGTAATTAGATAAGTTTTGTATGATTTCTTAATCGGTGAACACGTATTTTAAAATTAATAACATTAATTGTTTATCAAAACATCATTTTCATTCGAAACTCTAGGATCAACATGTTAACGAACAATGGTCAAATTATGACTTCGGAAATCTACATAGTACGGGATTTGACATGCATTTGGCCGGATTTCTTTCTTAATTTACCTTCTTAGTAACGCGCCTGCTAGCGTAGTTGTTACAACTTACTATGGTCAAGTTATCATGTCTGTCGCATGCTATTTGTCGGGAGTTAAAAAAATTGAGATGTCTGAATGTCAAGAGATAACAATAAGAACATATTAACATGAAATTGTCTACAGAGAAACAGCTTCCAAGCTGAATTACCTTAACTTATGTAACATTTGAGCATTCAGTAGCCACAAAGTACTTTGCTCAATGTGTTATTACTGAATTAAGTAGGCTCTTTGCAAAATTCACTTTGAGTACCTTCTATACGGCATTCGGTAATACTGGAGAAATTTTTGATATGGGCCGACATGCGGACAGAATACGAATGATTCTGCCGAGGAAATTGATTTATATTGGTTTGGAGTTCTTCCATTTTACACAAAGGAAGAAAAACATATGTTCGTTGCGCAACTCTTCATACTAGATATAATATTGATGTATCTATTAATTTATGATATTTATCAATAGAAAAAGGCTTATATCAAACTACTAATCGTAATCAAGTAATTGTGGTGTAAAGAAAGAGTTACATTTATCATTGTCAAATAAATAATGGCTCTAATGCGGAAATTGTTCTTGTATTTAATACATAATAACTTTGTCTACGTTGCCCGCTGGCCTGATTCGTATTGGGTCAGTTTTTAGAACGAAGTTTCTTAATGCGGTTTGCGGTAGAAGTCAAATGGGGGAATCGACTATTGTCTAACGCGGAAATGTGAATTAATGGAAGGCGATGTTGTACATTAGTCTTTGGCAGGTTACTTAATGACTACTAGATTTAGTTGCAGTGTATCTAACTATGTTTTTTCCTGCATGTGATATTAGTTTTTGAATTAATTATGCTGCATAAACGTAAGACTTCGGTCCAGTTGTGGAACGGAGTTGATACACGATATTATATGGAATTTTATGAAATATTTAACCCCGTGATTATACTGATTAGTTGTGTAAACCATCGTTCTTAGAATTTCCCACATCACGTCAGTCTCATTTACTTCTCTTACGATTTTGAAGACTTAAACCCTGATCCAGGGCTGTAGCTAGAATTGAATTTGAAGTTAGGCAGCATTGGTTACAGGTAGGGCGGAATAAAAAAAAATATTATAAATGATCTGTCCTTGAAGCACGGGCTCCTAAATCGACCACCTAAAGTAATTCAATAGCTTTAATTATAATAATTTATCTTAGTTTTTCGTACTTTTAAGGTAGTAATTCCCCCACAAAGCCCCCCCCCCCCATTAGCTACGGCCCTGCCCTAATCACGGTTGTAATCTCCATGAATTCAGACTATACTCTGTAATTGCTGATGTTTCTCTAGATAGGTCTTTTATACATTTAAATTGTAATATACGTTGCATATTAAATGTTTCTACTTTTTATATATTCTCGAGGACTAATCCATGTTAATTGACATACATCCTGCTCTAGCGAATGATGCAATTGTATAACATTCGTCATACAAGTTTTATCATCACAACCTGAATGTCCCGTTGCTAGGCTCGGACCTCCTTTCACAATATGAGTGGAAGCCAAGTCCACCAGTCACTGGCCAAGTGTTGGTTGGTGTGTAGGTTTTTCCCGCCAGGTTTTCCTTCACCCAAATAAGAAATAATTAAATTGTAATTGGAACATATATTTTTGAAGATTACAGATTTGTGCAGGATTTGAACTGAGGTCCTCGTCGGGAAGACCAACATGGAAAAAGCTAATTATTTCATTTATGTTTATTTATTAAAATGAAAATTCGTGAAATAATTAAGTTCCAAGCAAATACCTACTTAGTTAACAGATTATCATAATGTCCATTTTGGTATCCAATGTTATTTTAAATTACTAGATTCTTAGAAAACATTTAATTCTAATTTATTGCCGGTATATTTTGTCACAAGGATTACATATGACTTTAACAGAAGTAAGCCTGTTATCTCTATCTTGGATTTGCTTTATCTATGTTCGTAATATTACGTTATAATGCGTATAAAGTTTTTTTATATCATAATTATAATTTCGCACGACTGTTGAAGACGTCAAAATGCGTGTCTTCTTTTTTGCTGCTTTTGTAGTAGCAGCAGTTGCTGGTATGTTTTAGTATATTGTATGTTCATAGTGACTGTAATAGTAGTAGTATCTGTAATAGATTTATTGTAACTTGAATTAGTTATCTATAATGTAGGGGTATAATTATGTCCCTGAGTTTAGGCTAACTTTAACTCCTGATGCACTTTAATTGACAACGGTTTAGGTTGTGGTGTTCGGGGATTGTAATTGAAGGTTGAGGTTGTTACCACCCACGTCGATTGTGTCCATCCATTTGGATTTTTTATCTATTTGGCAACTATCAAAATTGTAGGAGTACATTTTTTTTATCAGATCTATATATAGATAGAAAATAGTGAGGATTTCTAGGGATTATAAAAAAACATGTCGTCAAGAGTATTCACCTCGAGAGTAACATTATTTCAAGCTTGGGTACGTATGTACGTACGTACGAAACGTTCGCTCAGGATTCTACTTTGTATTTTCAGAACTTTAAACACTTTCGCCTTAAAAGTAGTTTCTTCTTTTGTAAACTACCAACTTTTTTCTTGTTTCCCGTGCAATGCCACCATTTTGCCAATGTCCACTACAGTGGTAGAAAGCGATCACGTAGTGTATCGTTTGTTGGTTAGTTCGTTAAACTATTATAGTATATTAAAATCGATATAGTGCTTGCTAGACCATATGCTACGTAGGGTTCCATTGTGAATTAAACAGCTATTACTCATTGACTTGCAAACCCTAAGTAGCCATAGTACTTTTCCTTGAAAGTTTCCGTGAAATTCCCCTATTTCCGTGATTTATTCACATCTTCAACATCGACTTAGCAGTAAAATGAATACGGTTGACTTTAATCGAATATTTCAATACTAATTGACTATGCCCTATGGTACGAACGAACGGTCAGACTGACATAACGAGACTGTAAAGATTCCATTTTGATTAAAGAACCCAAAAATGGTTTCTTAAACTAACAAAATATACAGTGACGCCAAATATTATTTTATAGGTCTATTACTCTACTTGTATTACTCTACTACTAATACGTGAATAAAAACATATGATGCTAATTAATCCTCATTAAATTTCTAGCTAACGCTGCTGAGTCGGGTCGAATCGTCGGCGGATTCCAAACCATCATCGAACAGTACCCCTTCAGTGCGGCGTTACTTCGTCAAGCAACGGGAAATAATTTTAGAATTGCATGTGGTGGCTCCGTTATCAATAACAGAGCTATTCTTACAGCCGCAGTCTGCCTTGCGTAAGTGTATACATAATATTCTTAACTGCTGATTTAGTCAATTATTCAATATTAATAATTTAATTATTCAACAATTATCATACAGTATTAAATGCAATATTGAATGAAATGACAAACATGTAGATAATGACGGCACCGTAGCCTAGTTGGAAGTGACCCTGCCTGCGAAGCGAGGCGTCCTGGGTTTGATTCTCGGCCGGGGCAGACATTTATGTGACAGATAAATATTTGTTCTCGGGTCGTTAGTGTTAATGACGTGTTATTTGTGTTTTCCATGACATCCGTGACACAGAGAATCCTATTGCGGGGCTATAAGTGTGTTAGCATTTTCTTAATCGTATTATGTTCCAAGAGTATACATTTTTACTATTCAAAATAAATCAATGTATTATTTATAATTTATTTTCACAATTTAGCGCTTAAAAATTAATGAATAATGTTGAAAATATTGATTTTAAGGGGTACTCCAGCTTCCGTCTGGCGCATTCGAGTTGGATCTTCATATGCACACAGAGCTGGCGTGGTTCACATCCCTAACCGTTTTACTATTCATCCCAACTACCGGCCCGCGACTTTGGACAGCGATATCGCTATCCTACACTCATCCACTAACTTCGTTTTCGGCAACACTGTCAGGCCTGGTTCAATCGCTGGAGCTAACTTCGTTGTGCCAGATAACTCACCGGTCTGGGCAATAGGAT